>WQNJ02000535.1:0-113157 GCA_016584745.2 Phylloscopus trochilus trochilus | reverse complement strand
TTTGGTTTTTTGGGGGTTTATTTGGGGTTTTTGGGGTTTTTTTTGGTTTTTTGGGGTTTATTTGGGGTTTTTTAGGGTTTATTTGGTTTTTTGGTGTTTATTTGGAGTTTTTTGGGGTTTCTTTGGAGTTTTTGGGGTTTATTTGGAGTTTTTTGGTTTTTTTGGGGGTTTTTGGGGTTTTTTTTAGGTTTTTGGGGTTTGGAGTTTTTTGGGGCTTATTTGGGGTTTTTTGGGGGTTTATTTGGGGGTTTTGGGGCTTATTTTGGGTTTTTTGGGGGTTTATTTGGGGTTTTTGGGGGGTTTATTTGGAGTTTTTGGGGTTTATTTGGAGTTTTTTTGGGTTTTATTTGGGGTTTTTTGGGGTTTATTGGAGTTTTTTGGGGGTTTTTTGGTTTTTTTTGGAGTTTATTTGGGGTTTTTTGGGGCTTATTTGGGGTTTTTTGGGGGTTTATTTGGGGGTTTTTGGGGGGTTATTTGGGGTTTTTTGGGGGCTTATTAGGTTTTTTGGGGTTTATTTGGAGTTTTTGGGGTTTATTTGGGTTTTTGGGGGTTTATTTGGGTTTTTTTGGGGTTTATTTGGGGTTATTTGGGGTTTATTTGGAGTTTTTTGGGGTTTATTTGGGGTTTTTGGGGCTTATTTGGGTTTTTTTGGGGGTTTATTTGGAGTTTTTTGGGGATTTATTTGGAGTTTTTTGGGGTTTATTTGGAGTTTTTGGGTTTATTTGGGTTTTTTGGGGTTTATTTGGGTTTTCTTGGGGGTTTATTTGGGTTTTTGGGGGGCTTATTTGGGGTTTTTTGGGGCTTATTTGGGGTTTTTTTGGGGTTTATTTGGGTTTTTTGGGGTTTATTTGGGGTTTTTTGGGGGGTTATTTGGGTTTTTGGGGGTTTATTTGGGGTTTTTTGGGGGTTTATTTCGGTTTTTTGGGGTTTATTTGGGGTTTTTGGGGTTTATTTGGGTTTTTGGGGGTTTATTTGGGTTTTTTGGGGGCTTATTTGGGTTTTTTGGGTTTTATTTGGAGTTTTTTGGGGCTTATTTGGGGTTTATTTGGGTTTTTTTGGGGTTTATTTGGAGTTTTTGGGGCTTATTTGGGTTTTTTTGGGGTTTATTTGGAGTTTTTTGGGGTTTATTTGGGGTTTTTTGGGGGTTTATTTGGGTTTTTTGGGGTTTATTGGAGTTTTTTGGGGGTTTATTTGGGGTTTTTGGGGTTTATTTGGGGTTTTTTGGGGTTTATTTGGGGTTTTTTGGGGCTTATTTGGAGTTTTTGGGGCTTATTTGGGTTTTTTGGGGTTTATTTGGAGTTTTTTGGGGTTTATTTGGAGTTTTTTTGAGTTTTTTTGGGATTTATTTGGGTTTTTTGGGGCTTTTATTTGGGTTTTTTGGGGGGCTTATTTGGGTTTTTTGGGGTTTATTTGGGGTTTTTTGGGGGGTTATTTGGGTTTTTGGGGGTTTATTTGGAGTTTTTGGGGGCTTATTTGGGGGTTTTTTGGGGCTTATTTGGGGTTTTTTTGGGGTTTATTTGGAGTTTTTGGGGCTTATTTGGGGTTTTTTTACGTTTATTTTGGTTTTTTGGGGGCTTATTTGGGTTTTTAGGGGGTTTATTTGGAGTTTTTTGGGGTTTATTTGGAGTTTTTTGGGGTTTATTTGGAGTTTTTTGGGGTTTATTTGGGGTTTTTGGGGCTTATTTGGGTTTTTTGGGGGGTTTATTTGGGGGTTTTTGGGGGTTATTTGGGGTTTTTGGGCTTATTTGGGGTTTTTTGGGGTTTATTTGGGTTTTTTGGGGTTTATTTGGGGTTTTTTGGGGTTTATTTGGGGTTTTTTGGGGGTTTATTTGGAGTTTTTTTGGGGGTTTTATTTGGAGTTTTTGGGGTTTATTTGGGGTTTTTTGGGGGTTTATTTGAGTTTTTTGGGATTTATTTGGGTTTTTGGGGGTTTATTTGGGTTTTTGGGGGTTTATTTGGGTTTTTTGGGGTTTATTTGGAGTTTTTTGGGGTTTATTTGGGTTTTTTGGGGGGTTTATTTGGGGTTTTTTTGGGGTTTATTGGGTTTTTTTGGGGGTTTATTTGGGTTTTTTTGGGATTTATTTGGGTTTTTGGGGGGTTTATTTGGGGTTTTTTGGGGGGTTTATTTGGAGTTTTCTTGGGGTTTATTTGGGGTTTTTTGGGGTTTATTTGGGTTTTTTGGGGGGGTTTATTTGGGTGTTTTTGGGGGTTTATTTGGGTTTTTGGGGGTTTATTTGGGTTTTTGGGGTTATTTGGGGTTTTTTGGGGTTTATTTGGGTTTTTTGGGGCTTTATTTGGAGTTTTTTGGGGCTTATTTGGTTTTTTTGGGGTTTATTTGGAGGGTTTTGGGGTTTATTTGGGTTTTTTGGGGTTTATTTGGGTTTTTTTGGGGCTTATTTGGGGTTTTTTGGGGATTTATTTGGATTTTTTGGGGCTTATTTGGGTTTTTTTGGGGTTTATTTGGGGTTTATTTGGAGTTTCTTGGGGTTTATTTGGGTTTTTTGGGGTTTATTTGGGGTTTTGGGGGGAATTCTCGGATGTTTTGGGATGAGGAGAGGATTTATTTTTATTTTTATTTTTATTTTTATTTTTATTTTTTTTTAATTTTTTATTTTATTTTTATTTTTATTTTTATTTTTATTTTTTATTTTTTGGGGGAGAAGCGCCAGAGGGAAAAGTGGGTTTGTTTTTGGGAACGAGGCTGAATTTCCGGGAATTTCTCCCTCGGGAGGGGGAAAAAAAAAGTGGAAAGGGGAAAAAACCGGGAGAGGGATTTGCGTCACTTTCCCTGTTTTTTCCCCCCAAAAAACCCCAAAATTCCTCATTTTTTGGGATCGGGAAGAGCCGGGATCGGGCTGTTTTGGGGTGGTTTTTTTTGGGATATTTTTGGGCGGGGATTCCTTGGGGTCGGGCTCCGGCAATCCCGAAATCCGCTGGGGAATTCCGGGAATTTCCCCTTCCCCGCCGGGCTGAGGGGCCGGAGCGGGGGGAGGGAAAAGGAAAATCCCGAAGGAAACGAGGAGCGGCTCCCGGGATGGGATCCCAAATCCCAAACTGGATCCCAAATCCTGGGATCCCCAAACCGGATCCCAAATCCTGGGATTCCCAAACCGGATCCCAAATCCTGGGATTCCCAAACCGGATCCCAAATCCTGGGATCCCCAAACCGGATCCCGAATCCCAAACCCGATCCCGAATCCTGGGATTCCCAAACCGGATCCCGAATCCCAAACCGGATCCCGAATCCTGGGATTCCAAACCGGATCCCGAATCCCAAACCGGATCCCGAATCCTGGGATTCCCAAACCGGATCCCGAATCCCAAACCGGATCCCGAATCCTGGGATTCCCAAACCGGATCCCGAATCCCAAACCGGATCCCGAATCCCAAACCGGATCCCGAATCCTGGGATTCCCAAACTGGATCCCAAATCCTGGCGTTCCCGAACCGGATCCCAAATCTTGGGATTCCCGAACCGGATCCCGAATCCTGGGATTCCCAAACCCGATCCCAAATCCTGGGATTCCCAAACCGGTCCCGAATCCTGGGATTCCCAAACCGGATCCCGAATCCCAAACCGGATCCCAAATCCTGGGAATCCCAAACCTGATCCCGAATCCTGGGATTCCCAAACCAGATCCCAAATCCTGGGATTCCCGAACCGGATCCCGAATCCTGGGATTCCCAAACCCGATCCCAAATCCTGGGATTCCCAATACCGGTCCCGAATCCTGGGATTCCCGAACCCGATCCCGAATCCTGGGATTCCCAAACCGGATCCAAATCCTGGGGTTCCCAAACCGGATCCCGAATCCTGGGATTCCCAAACCGGATCCCAAATCCTGGGATTCCCGAACCCGATCCCGAATCCTGGGATTCCCAAACCAGATCCCGAATCCTGGGATTCCCAAACCAGATCCCAAATCCTGGGGTTCCCAAACCCGATCCCGAATCCTGGGGTTCCCAAACCGGATCCCGAATCCCAAACCCGATCCCGAATCCTGGGATTCCCAAACCGGATCCCGAATCCTGGGAATCCTGAACCGGATCCCGAATCCTGGGGTTCCCAAACTGGATCCCGAATCCTGGGATTCCCAAACCAGATCCCAAATCCTGGGAATCCCGAACCGGATCCCGAATCCTGGATTCCCAAACCGGATCCCGAATCCTGGGATTCCCAAACCGGATCCCGAATCCTGGGGTTCCCAAACCCGATCCCGAATCCTGGGATTCCCGAACCCGATCCCAAATCCTGGGATTCCCGAACCGGATCCCGAATCCTGGGATTCCCAAACCGGATCCCGAATCCTGGGATTCCCAAACCCGATCCCGAATCCCAAACCGGATCCCGAATCCCAAACCCGATCCCGAATCCTGGGATTCCCAAACCCGATCCCGAATCCTGGGATTCCCAAATCGGATCCTGAATCCTGGGGTATCCCAGAGTTTCTCTGCCCAGTGCCCGTGTCCGTCTGTCTGTCCCCACACCCCCAATGCCACCCCCGTGTCCGTCTGTCTGTCCCCGTGTCCCTGGTGCCACCCCTGTGTCTGTCTGTCTGTCTGTCCCTGGCACGTTCCCCGGTGCCATTCCCTTGTCTGTCCGTCTGTCCCCAGCGCCATCCCCGTGTCTGTCTGTCTGTCCCCACACTCCCAATGCCATTCCCATGTCCGTCTGTCTGTCCCCGGTGCCATCCCCGTGTCCGTCTGTCTGTCCACAGCGCGTCCCCGGTGCCATCCCCGTGTCCGTCCGTCCGTCTGTCTGTCCCCGGTGCCATCCCCGTGTCCGTCTGTCTGTCCACAGCGCGTCCCCGGTGCCATCCCTGTGTCCATCTGTCTGTCCCCACGTCCCCAATGCCACCCCCGTGTCCGTCCGTCTGTCTGTCTGTCTGTTTCCACGCCCCCATTGCCATCCCCGTGTCCGTCTGTCTGTCTGTTTCCACGCCCCCATTGCCGTCCCCGTGTCCGTCTGTCTGTCTGTCCCTGGCACGTTCCCCGGTGCCATTCCCTTGTCTGTCCGTCTGTCCCCAGTGCCATCCCCGTGTCCGTCTGTCTGTCTGTTTCCGCGCCCCCATTGCCATCCCCGTGTCCGTCTGTCTGTCTGTTTCCACGCCCCCATTGCCGTCCCCGTGTCCGTCTGTCTGTCTGTCCCTGGCACGTTCCCTGGTGCCATTCCCTTGTCTGTCCGTCTGTCCCCAGTGCCATCCCCGTGTCCGTCTGTCTGCCCCTGGTGCCAGCGCCGTGTCCGTCTGTCTGTCCACAGCGTGTCCCCGGTGCCATCCCCGTGTCCGTCCATCTGTCTGTCTGTCCCCAGTGCCAGTGCCATGTCAGTCCGTCTGTCCCCGTGTCCACCTGTCTGTCCCTGGTGCCACCTCCATGTCCGTCTGTCCCCAGCGCGTTCCCCGTGTCCGTCCGTCTGTCCCCCGTTGCCATCCCCGCCTCCGTCCGTCTGTCCCCGGTGCGTCCCCTGTTGCCACCCTTGTGTCCGTCCGTCCGTCTGTCCTCCGGTGCCATTGTCTTGTCCGTCTGTCCCCAGCCCATTCCCATGTCCGTCTGTCTGTCCCTGGCCCATTCCCGTGTCCATCCATCTGTCCCTGGTGCCATCCCTGTGTCTGTCTGTCTGTCCTCCGGTGCCATCCCCATGTCCGTCTGTCCCCGGTGCCACCCCCATGTCCTTCTGTCTGTTCCTGGCCCGTTCCCGTGTCTGTCCGTCTGTCCCCCAGTGCCATTGCCTTGTCCGTCTGTCTGTCCCCATGTCCCCGGTGCCACCCCCATGTCCGTCTGTCCCCAGCCCATTCCCCATGTCCGTCCATCTGTCCCTGGTGCCATCCCTGTGTCTGTCTGTCTGTCCTCCGGTGCCATCGCCATGTCCATCTCTCCCCAGTGCCACCCCCATGTCTGTCCGTCTGTCCCCGGTGCCACCCCCATGTCCATCTGTCTGTCCCTGGCCCGTTCCCGTGTCTGTCCATCTGTCCCCCAGTGCCATTGCCTTGTCCGTCTGTCCCCGGTGCCACCGCCGTGTCCGTCTGTCCGTCTGTCCGCAGGGCCATGGCCTCCTTGCTGCCGCGGCGCCTGGGGAAGCGCTCCCTGCTCGGCGCCCGGATCCCGGGATCGGCCCCGCGCCCGGAGCCGCCGCCCGCATCCCCCAACCCCCAATTCCCCAATCCCCAATTCCCGAATCCCGGATCCCCCAATCCCGGATCCCCCAAAGCCCAATTCCCGAATCCCGAATTCCTGAATCCCGGATCCCCCAAACCCCAATTCCCGAATCCCGAATTCCTGAATCCCGGATCCCCCAACCCCCAATTCCCGAATCCTGAATTCCCGAATCCCGAATTCCCAAATCCTGGATCCCCCAAAGCCCAATTCCCGAATCCCGAATTCCCGAATCCCGGATCCCCCAAACCCCAATTCCGAATCCCCAATTCCCGAATCCCGGATCCCCCAAACCCCAATTCCCGAATCCCGAATTCCCGAATCCCGGATCCCCCAAACCCCAATCCCGAATCCCGAATTCCTGAATCCCGGATCCCCCAACCCCCAATTCCCAAATCCTGGATCCCCCAACCCCGACTTCCCCAATCCCGAATTCCCGAGCCCCGGCAGCCTCCGGCAGCTCCCGGAGCCGCAGGTACCTCCTGGGATGGGGACGGGGGGGGGACGGGAGGGAAAATTCCGGGATTTTTTCCCCCCGGAGGGAGGATCCGCGGGAATTCTGTGGCTCTCCCGGGGTTGGGGGTGGGTCACCGGGTCCGGTTCCTCCCGAGAAATCCCAAATTCCGGTAAAAAGAGGGGATTTGGGGGTTTTTTCCGTCGCTCAGCGCTTCCCTCCTGTGGGGGATGGTCTGGGAACATCCTTGGAATTCCCTCCCGTCCATGGAATTTTGTCCATGGAATTCTGTCCATGGAATTCCCTCCCATCCGTGGAATTCTGCTCCTGGAATTCCCTCCCGTCCATGGAATTCCTTCCTGCCCATGGAATTCTGTCCTTGGAATTCCCTCCCGCCCATGGAATTCCCTCCCGTCCATGGAATTCTGTCCTTGGAATTCCCTCCCGTCCATTGAATTCCTTCTCACCCATGGAATTCCCTCCCACCTGAGGAATTCCTTCCTGCCCATGGAATTCTGTCCATGGAATTCCCTCCCAGCCATGGAATTTTGTCCGTGGAATTCTGCCCATGGAATTCCCTCCCATCCATGGAATTCCCTCCTGTCCATGGAATTCCTTCTCACCCATGGAATTCCCTCCCACCTAAGGAATTCCCTCCTGTCCATGGAATTCTGCTCCTGGAATTCCCTCCTGTCCTTGGAATTCCCACCTGGCCATGGAATTCCTCCCATCCATGGAATTCCCTCCTGCCCATGGAATTCCCTCCTGTCCATGGAATTCTGCTCCTGGAATTCCCTCCTGCCCATGGAATTCTGCCCATGGAATTCCCTCCTGTCCATGGAATTCTGTCCATGGAATTCCCTCCCGCCCATGGAATTCCCTCCCATCCATGGAATTCTGCCCATGGAATTCCCTCCCATCCATGGAATTCCCTCCCATCCATGGAATTCCCTCCCGTCCATGGAATTCCCTCCCACTCATGGAATTCCCTTCCACCTAAGGAATTCCTTCCTGCCCATGGAATTCTGTCCGTGGAATTCCCTCTTGCTCATGGAATTGTGTCCATGGAATTCCCTCCCGTCCATGGAATTCTGTCTGTGGAATTCTGCCCATGGAATTCCCTCCTGCCCATGGAATTCTGTCCTTGGAATTCTGTCCATGGAATTCCCTCCCATCCGTGGAATTCTGCCCATGGAATTCTGTCCATGGAATTCCCTCCCATCCGTGGAATTCCCTCCCACCTAAGGAATTCCTTCCTGCCCATGGAATTCTGTCCTTGGAATTCCCTCCCGTCCATGGAATTCTGCCCATGGAATTCCCTCCCGTCCATGGAATTCTGCCCATGGAATTCCCTCCCGTCCATGGAATTCTGTCCATGGAATTCCCTCCCGCCAACTCCTCCTGCTCTGCCCTTCGGATCCCAAAGGAATTGAATTCCACATTTAAATCCCAAAGGAATTCGGTCTCCCGATTCCGTTCCCGAAGGAATTCAGATTTCCCACCTTTCAATCCTGAGGGAATTCAAATCTCCGAGTTCCAATCCCGAGGGAATCAAATCCCCCACGTTCCGTTCCCGATGGAATTCCAGCTCCCAATTCCCGTCTGAGATTCCGGATCCCTGCGGAAAATCCTCGAGTCCGGGTTTTTTTGGGGGGGATGGGGGGAATCCGTGGAATTCCCTCCCACCTAAGGAATTCCCTCCTGCCCATGGAATTCTGTCCATGGAATTCCCTCCCGCCCATGGAATTCTGCCCATGGAATTCCCTCCCATCCATGGAATTCTGTCCTTGGAATTCCCTCCTGCCCATGGAATTCTGTCCATGGAATTCCCTCCCATCCATGGAATTCCCTCCCGTCCATGGAATTCTGCCCATGGAATTCCCTTCCATCCATGGAATTCTGTCTATGGATTCCCCAAATCCCGATCCCCTCATGGCACCGGCCGGGATTCCCCAAATCCCGATCCCCTCAAGGCACCGGCCGGGATTCCCAAATCCGATCCCGCTGTGGCACCGGCCGGGATTCCCCAAATCCCGATCCCGCTGGGATGGGATCCCTGGGGTGACAATTCCAGGCTGGGATTTTCCCACCGGGGTGGGGGGAACTTTTCCACAAACGGGGCTGGAAAATCGGGAATTTTTGGGGAATTTGGGGAATTTGGGAAGGAGCGGGGTTTGCATGGATGAACCGCGGGGCGTGGGATCCTTTTTCCATCCGGGATTTAATCCTTTTATCCACGTGGAATAAATTCGGGAATGCTGGGAACACCCAGACCCGTGGAAAGGGGGGGGGAAAATCCATTGGGAATCCCCGGATTTGGGATTGCCAGGGGTGGGCAGAGCAGTTGATTCGGGATCCAAGGAAAGGAGGATCCTGTGGGATTCCGGGTGATCCCAAAGCCGCTCCCAAAGCTCTCCCGCCTTTTCCAGGATGAGCAATTCCCGGCGTTCCCGGCGTGCTGGAGGGCGCAGGACGCGCTCCGAGCCCCGGCCGGCCTTCCCGAGAGATCCGTGTCCGGCAGCATCGACGTTCCCAACAGGTACCGATCCCAAATCCTGGGATTCCCCAGCTTGGATCCCAAATCCTGGGATTCCCCAGCTTGGATCCCAAATCCTGGGATTTCCCAGTTTGGATCCCAAATCCCAGAATATCCAAGGGTTTCTCCACCTGGGATTCCTCAGTTTGGATCCCAAATCCTGGGAATCCCTGGTTCAGATCCCAAATCCCAGGATTCCCCAATTTAGATCCCGAATCCTGAGATTCCCCACTTTGGATCTCAAATCCTGGGATTCCCCAATTTCAATCCCCGAATCCTGGGATTCCCCAATTTTGATCCCAGATCTTGGGATTCCTGAATTTGTGTCCCAAATCCTGAGATTCCCCAGTTTGGATCCCAAATCCTGGAATTCTCCAATTTGGATCCCAAATCCCAGGATATCCCAGAGTTTTTCCACAAGATTCCCTGATCTGGATCCCAAATCCCAGGATACCCCAGTTTAGATCCCAAATCTTGGAATTCTCCAATTTTGATCCCAAATCCTGGGATTCCCCAGTTTGGATCCCAGATCTTGGGATTCCTGAATTTTGTGTCCCAAATCCTGGAATTCCCCGATTTGGACCCCCACATTTTGGGATTCCCCAATTTCGATCCCAAATCCTGGGATATCCCAGATTTCTCCGCCAGATTCCCTGATGTGAATCCCAAATCCTGGGATTCCCCCCAATTTGGATCCCAAATCCTTGGGATTCTCAATTTTAGATCCCAAATCCTGGGATTCCCTGGGTTGGATCTCAAATCCTGGGATATCCCAGAGTTTCTCCACCTGAAATTCCCCGGGTTGGATCCCAAATTCTGGGATTCCCTGGGTTGGATCCCAAGTCCCAGGATTCCCCAATTTGGATCCCAGATCTTGGATTCCTGAATTTGTGTCCCAAATCCTGGCATTCCCCAGTTTGGATCCCAGATCCTTGGATTCTCAATTTTCCATCCCAAATCCTGGGATATCCCAGAGTTTTGCCACTTGGCATTCCCTGGGCTGGATCCTAGTCCCAGGATTCCCCAGTTTGGAGCCCAAATCCTGAGATTCCCCACTTTGGATCCCAAATCTTGGAATTCTCCAATTTGGATCCCAAATCCTGGGATATCCCAGAGTTTATCCACCAGATTCCCTCATCTGGATCCCAAATCCCTGGATTCCCCAGTTTGGATCCCAAATCCTGGGATTCCTCAGTTTGGATCCGAAATCCTGGGATTTCCTGGGTTGGATCCCAAATCCTGGGATTCCCCAATTTCGATCCCAGATCTTGGGATTCCTGAATTTGTGTCCCAAATCCTGGGATTCTCCAATTTGGATCCCAAATCCAGGATATCCCAGAGTTTCTCCACTTGGGATTCCCCAATTTGGATCCCAAATCCCGGAACCCCCCTTTTTGGATCCCCCCCCAATCCCGGCGCAGCTCAGCGCTCCGGGGCCGATCCCGCCGGGCGTTCCCAACCCTTTCCCAAATCCCCTCCTCCCATCCCGGGCCGGGATCCGCGGGCGGGGCCGATCCCATCCCATCCCTTCCCTTCCCGGCGGAATTCCCGACCCGTTCCCGCTCCCTGTGCCGGCAGGAGCTCCCTGGAGGCGGCCGAGGCCGTGGAGATGGACGAGATGGTGGCGGCGCTGGTGCTGACCAGCCTGTCCTGCAGCCCCGCCCCGCCCCGTGAGTCATTCCCGGCAATTCCCACCAAAATTCCCAAATTCCCACCGATCCGCCCCCGGGAATCCCCCCCGGGATGGGGGCGGCCGGGAATCTCCGCTCCTGGAAGGGCTGAGGGGGGAGGGGGGAGGCCGGGGTTCTGGAGGGGTTGGGAATTCCTTGGGAATGGGGATTCCAGACTTCCTGGGAGGTCCTTTCCGTGAAGAATTCCCAAAATTCCAACCTGAACTTCTTCTAGAACGACTCGAGGTCTTTTTCTGGGAGATCCCAATCCCGGCTCTCAGGGAATTCCAGATCTGTGTCCCCAAGTGTCGCTTCCACAGGGGTTGGGAATTCTTGGGAATGGGGATTCCAAACTCCCTGGGAGGTCCTTTCCGTGAAGGAATTCCCAAAATCCAACCTGAGCTTCTCTGGGAACAACTCGAGGTCATTTCTTGGGAGAAATCCCGACCTCTCATCCCAGAGAATTCCAGATTGGTGTCCCCAAGTGTCACTTCTGTAGGGATTGGGAATTCCTTGGGAATGGGGAAGAAATTGTTCCCAAAATCCCAACCTGAACTTCTCCTGGAGGAACTCGAGGTCGTTTTCTGGGAGAGATCCCGATCCCGGCTCTCAGGGAATTGCAGCTCCGTGTCCCCAAGTGTCACTTCCACAGGGATTGGGAATTCCTTGGGAATGGGGATTCAGACCTTCCTGGGAGGCCCTTTCCGTGAAGGAATTGTTCCCAAAATTCCAACCTGAACTTCTCCGGAACAACTCGAGGTCATTTCCTGGGAGAAATCCCGATCTCTCATCCCAGGAATTCCAGATCCGTGTCCCCAAGTGTCACTTCCACAGGGGTTGGGAATTCCTTGGGAATGGGGAAGGAATTGTTCCCAAATTCCAACCTGAACATCTCCTGGAGGAACTCGAGGTCTTTTTCTGGGAGAAATCCCGATCCCGGCTCTCAGGGAATTCCAGATCGGTGTCCCCAAGTGTCACTTCCGTAGGATTGGGAATTCCTTGGGAATGGGGATTCCAAACTTCCTGGGCGGCCCTTTCCGTGAAGGAATTCCCAAAATTCCAACCTGACCTTCTCTGGGAACAACTTGAGGGCATTCCTTGGGAGAAATCCCGACCTCTCATCCCGGGGAATTCCAGATCCGTGTCCCCAAGTGTCACTTCCGCAGGGATTGGGAATTCCTTGGGAATGGGGATTCCAGACCTTCCTGGGCAGCCCTTTCCGTGAAGGAATTCCAAAATTCCAATCTGAGCTTCTTCTAGAACAACTCGAGGTCATTCTTGGGAAAAATCCCAATCTCTCATCCCAGAGAATTCCAGATCGGTGTCCCCAAGTGTCACATCCACAGGGGTTGGGAATTCCTTGGGAATGGGGAAGGAATTGTTCCCAAAATCCCAACCTGAACTTCTCCTGGAGGAACTCGAGGTCATTTCTTGGGAGAAATCCCGATCTCTCATCCCAGGGAATTCCAGATCCGTGTCCCCAAGTGTCACTTCTGTAGGGATTGGGAATTCCTTGGGAATTGGGATTCCAGACTTCCTGGGAGGTCCTTTCCGTGAAGGAATTCCCAAAATTCCAACCTCAACCTATTTGGAAACAACTTGAGGTCGTTCCCTGGGAGAAATCCCAACCTCTCATCCCAGGGAATTCCAGATCGGTGTCCCCAAGTGTCACATCCACAGGGATTGGGAATTCCTTGGGAATGGGGAAGAAATTGTTCCCAAATTCCAACCTGAACTTCTCCTGGAGGAACCCGAGGTCATTTTCTGGGAGAAATCCCGATCCCGGCTCTCAGGGAATTCCAGATCGGTGTCCCCAAGTGTCGCTTCCACAGGGATTGGGAATTCCTTGGGAATGGGGATTCCAGACCTCCCTGGGCGGCCCTTTCCGTGAAGGAATTCCCAAAATTCCAATCTGAACTTCTCTGGGAACAACTTGAGGTCATTTCTTGGGAGAAATCCCAATCCCGGCTCTCAGGAATTCCAGATCCGTGTCCCCAAGTGTCACATCCACAGGGGTTGGGAATTCCTTGGGAACGGGGAAGAAATTGTTCCCAAAATTCCAACCTGAACTTCTCCTGGAGGAACTCGAGGTCGTTTTCTGGGAGAAATCCCGATCCCGGCTCTCAGGGAATTGCAGATCCGTGTCCCCAAGTGTCACTTCCACAGGGGTTGGGAATTCCTTGGGAATGGGGATTCCAGACCTCCCAGGGAGGCCCTTTCCGTGAAGGAATTCCCAAAATTCCAACCTGAACTTCTCTGGGAACAACTCGAGGTCATTTCTTGGGAGAAATCCCGACCTCTCATCCCGGGGAATTCCAGATCCGTGTCCCCAAGTGTCACTTCCACAGGGGTTGGGAATTCCTTGGGAATGGGGAAGGAATTGTTCCAATGGTTCCAGGAGCCCTGGGAGCAGCCGGTGGCACCCGGGGTGACACCCAAGGGACAAAGCCGGTGGCACCCAGGGTGACACCCAAGGGACACGGCCGGTGACACCCAAGGGACAAAGCCGGTGACACCCAGGGTGACACCCAAGGGACACGGCCGGCAGGATGAGCGGGGAGAGGCTCCGGGAATTCCGGGAGGAGAAGCCGGGAGTTCTCTGGGAATTCCCCTGGATTTTCCCCCCCCCAGAATTCCCGTCAGAGGGAGGAAATTGTCCCCGAGGTGACAACAGCAGTGTCCCCAAGGTGGCAGTGGCAGTGTCCCCAAGGTGATGGTGGCAGTGACCCCAAGGTGACGGTGGCAGTGTCACCTCAGGGCTTCAGGGGCTCTGTGTCCCCAAGGTGGCACCGTGTCCCCTCAGGGGTTCAGTTGTCCCTCGCTGACAGTGCCACCGTGTCCCCTCAGTGACAGTGCCACCGTGTCCCCTTGGTGACAGTGCCACCGTGTCCCCTCAGTGACAGTGCCACCGTGTCCCCTTGGTGACAGTGCCACCGTGTCCCCTCAGTGACAGTGCCACCGTGTCCCCTCAGGGGTTCAGTTGTCCCCTCAGTGACAGTGCCACCGTGTCCCCTTGGTGACAGTGCCCTCGTGTCCCCTCGGTGACAGTGCCACCGTGTCCCCTCAGTGACAGTGCCACCGTGTCCCTTCACTGACAGTGCCACCGTGTCCCCTCAGTGACAGTGCCACCGTGTCCCCTCAGTGACAATGCCACCGTGTCCCTTCACTGACAGTGCCACCGTGTCCCCTCAGTGACAGTGCCACCGTGTCCCTCGGTGACAATGCCACCATGTCCCTTCAGTGACAGTGCCACCGTGTCCCCTCAGGGGTTCAGTTGTCCCCTTGGTGACAGTGCCACCGTGTCCCCTCAGTGACAGTGCCCCCGTGTCCCCTCAGTGACAGTGCCACCGTGTCCCCTCAGTGACAGTGCCATGTCCCCTCGGTGACAGTGCCACCGTGTCCCCTCAGGGTTCAGTTGTCCCCTCGGTGACAATGCCATGTCCCCTCAGTGACAGTGTCCCCGTGTCCCCTCAGTGACAGTGTCCCCGTGTCCCCTCCCTCAGGCTGGCGCGTGCCCGGTGACCCCTGGCGGGACGGGGACGTCTCCGACAGCGGCAGCAGCACCACCAGCGGCCACTGGAGCAGCGCCGGCAGCGCCACCGCGTCCCCTCCCCGGGACACTGCCACCATGTCCCCTCCCCGGGACGGTGTCACCATGTCCCCTCCTCATGGCGGTGTCACCATGTCCCCTTCTCACCACAGCGCCACCATGTCCCCTCCCCGGGACACTGCCACCATGTCCCCTCCCGGGACGGTGTCACCATGTCCCCTCCTCATGGCGGTGTCACCATGTCCCCTTCTCACCACAGCGCCACCATGTCCCCTCCCCGGGACACTGCCACCATGTCCCCTCCCCGGGACGCTGGCACCATGTCCCCTCCTCATGGCGGTGTCACCATGTCCCCTCCTCACCACAGCGCCACCGCGTCCCCTCCCGGGACGGTGGCACCATGTCCCCTCCCCGGGACACTGCCACCATGTCCCCTCCTCATGGTGGTGGCACCGTGTCCCCTCCCTACCACGGTGTCACCATGTCCCCTCCTCATGGTGGTGGCACCGTGTCCCCTCCCTACCACGGTGTCACCGCGTCCCCTCCGACCGACGACGGCTTCGACACCGACCCGGAGCCGTCCCCGCCGGAGGAGCCGGCGCCGCGCCGGAGGAAGGTGAGGTGGCGGTGACGCCGGGTGACTCTGGGTGACTCTGGGTGACATCGGGTGACTCTGGGTGACATCGGGTGACTCTGGTAACGCCGGGTGACTCTGGGTGACATCGGGTGACATCGGGTGCTGTGGGTGAGGCCGGGTGAGGCCAGGTGACTCTGGGTGAGGCCGGTGACACTGAGTGACTCCGGTGACTCTGGGTGACTGCAGTGACTCTGGGTGACCCCAGGTGACACCGGGTAACTCCAGGTGACACCACATGACTCTGGGTGACACTGGGTGTGACTGGGTGACTCTGGGTGACTGCAGTGACTCCGGGTGACTCCAGGTGACACTAAATGACTTTGGGTGACTCTGGGTGACCCAGGTGATGACCCCGGGTGGTGACCCCGGGTGGTGACCCCGAGTGACCCCAGGTGATGACCCTGGGTGACCCCGGTGGTGACCCCAGGTGACCCCAGATGACCCCGGTGATGACCCCGAATGGTGACCCTGGGTGGTGACCCCGGGTGGTGACCCTGGGTGGTGACCCCGGTGGTGACCCCAGGTGACCCCGGTGGTGACCCCGGTGATGACCCCGGTGGTGACCCCGGTGGTGACCCCGGGTGATGACCCCAGGTGGTGACCCCGGGTGGTGACCCCGGTGGTGACCCCAGATGATGACCCCAGGTGGTGACCCCGGTGGTGACCCCGGTGATGACCCTGGGTGACCCCGGTGATGACCCCGGTGGTGACCCCGGGTGGTGACCCTGGGTGACCCGGGTGACCCCGGTGATGACCCCGGTGGTGACCCCGGGTGGTGACCCCGGTGGTGACCCCGGTGTGACCCCGGTGGTGACCCCGGTGGTGACCCCGGGTGGTGACCCCGGTGGTGACCCCGGTGTGACCCCGGGTGGTGACCCCGGTGGTGACCCCGGTGTGACCCCGGTGTGACCCCTGGGTGACCCCTGGGTGACCCCGGTGCCGTTCCGGTCCCGGCAGCGCTCGGTGCTCTTCACCTGCCTGTGGCCGGGCTGTGGGAAGGTTCTGCGCTCCGGCGTCGGCATCCGGCGCCACGTCCGCAGCCGGCACCTGGGGTAAGGACCCGGCACCGGCACCGGCACCGCCACCGGCACCGGCACCGCGGGCTGGGCAGGGATTCCCCTTCTCCTGAGGGGAAATCCCGGCGCCGTCCCAAACCATCCCCAAATCCAGGGGGTTTGTCCCTCTGGAATTCCTGATTTTCCTGTGGGAAATCCCGTCTGTTCCCAACCCTCAGATCCACGGGGATTTATCCCTCTGGAATTCCCAATTCCTGTGGGAAATCCCAGCTCATTCCCAACCCAAATCCATGGGGTTTACCCCTCTGGAATTCCCAATTCCTGCGGGAAATCCCAACTCATTCCCAACCCCAAATCTCTTGGATTTATCCCTCTGGAATTCCAATTCTTGCAGGAAATCCCAATTCATTCCCAACCCCAAATCTCTGGGGTTTTTCCCTCTGGAATTTCTGATTCCTGCAGAAAATCCCATCCTTTCCCAGCCCCAAATCCCTGGGATTTATCCCTCTGGAATTCCCGATTCCTGTGGGAAATCCCAACCCCAAATCTCTGGGATCTGTCCCTCTGGAATTCCCGATTCCTGCAGGAAATCCCAACTCATTCCCAGCCCCAAATCCCTGGGATTTATCCCTCTGGAATTCCCAATCCCTGTGGGAAATCCCAACCCCAAATCCTTGGGGTTTTTCCCTCTGGAATTCCCAATCCCTGTGGGAAATCCCAACCCCAAATCTATGGGATCTGTCCCTCTGGAATTCCTGATTTTCCCATGGGAAATCCCATCCATTCCCAACCCCAAATCTCTGGGGTTTTTCCCTCTGGAATTCCCAATCCCTGTGGGAAATCCCAACCCCAAATCTCTGGGATCTGTTCCTCTGGAATTTCAATTCCTGCAGAAAATCCCATCCATTCCCAATCCCAAATCCATGGGCTTTTTCCCTCTGGAATTCCTGATTTCCTGCGGGAAATCCCATCCATTCCCAACCCCAAATCCATGGGATTTATCCCTCTGGAATTCCTGATTTTCCCATGGGAAATCCCATCCATTCCCAACTCCAAACCCATGGGGTTTACCCCTCTGGAATTCCCAATTCCTGTGGGGAATCCAACTCATTCCCAACCCCAAATCCGTGGGGTTTTTCCCTCTGGAATTCCCAATTCCTGCAGGAAATCCCATCCATTCCCAACCCCAAATCCATGGGGTTTTTCCCTCTGGAATTCCCAATCCCTGTGGGAAATCCCAACTCATTCCCAGCCCCAAATCTCTGGGATTTATCCCTTTGGAATTCCCAATTCCTGTGGGAAATCCCAACCCCAAATCTATGGGGTTTTTCCCTCTTGAATTCCTGATTTTCCCATGGGAAATCCCAGCTCATTCCCAACCCCAGATCTCTGGGATTTATCTCTTTGGAATTCCCAGTCCCTTTGGGAAATCCCATCCGTTCCCAACCCTCAGATCCGTGGGGTTTGTCCCTCTGGAATTCCCAATTCCTGCGGGAAATCCCAACCCCAAATCTCTGGGATCTGTCCCTCTGGAATTCCTGATTACTGCAGAAAATCCCATCCATTTCCAACCCCAAATCTATGGGGTTTTTCCCTCTGGAATTCTCGATTCCTGTGGGAAATCCCATCCGTTCCCAACCCCAAATCCGTGGGGTTTTTCCCTCTGGAATTCCTGATTTTCCCATGGGAAATCCCATCCATTCCCAATCTCAAATCTCTGGGATTTATCCCTCTGGAATTCCTGATTTTCCTGCGGGAAATCCCATCCGTTCCCAACCCTCAGATCCGTGGGGTTTGTCCCTCTGGAATTCCCAATTCCTGTGGGAAATCCCAACCCCAAATCTATGGAGTTTTTCCCATTGGAATTCCTGATTTTCCCATGGGAAATCCCATCCATTCCCAACCCCAAATCTCTGGGATCTGTCCCTCTGGAATTTCCAATTCCTGCAGAAAATCCAACTCATTCCCAACCCCAAATCCATGGGATTTATCCCTCTGGAATTCCCAATTCCTGTGGGAAATCCCATCCATTCCCAGCCCCAAATCCTTGGGGATTTATCCCTCTGGAATTCCCAATCCCTGCGGGAAATCCCAACTCATTCCCAACCCCAAATCCATGGGGTTTGTCCCTCTGGAATTCCCGATTCCTGTGGGAAATCCCATCCGTTCCCAACCCCAAATCTCTGGGATTTTTCCCTCTGGAATTCCCAATTCCTGTGGGAAATCCCAACTCATTCCCAGCCCCAAACCCATGGGATTTATCCCTCTGGAATTCCCAATTCCTGCGGGAAATCCCAACCCCAAATCTATGGGATTTTTCCTGTTGGAATTCCTGATTCCTGCGGGAAATCCCAACTCATTTCCAACCCCAAATCCATGGGATTTATCCCTCTGGAATTCCCAATTTTTGCAGGAAATCCCATCCATTCCCAACCCCAAATCTCTGGGATCTGTCCCTCTGGAATTCCCAATTCCTGCAGAAAATCCAACTCATTCCCAACCCCAAATCCGTGAGGTTTATCCCTCTGGAATTCCTGATTTTCCCATGGGAAATCCCAACTCATTCCCAGCCCCAAATCTCTGGGATTTGTCCCTTTGGAATTCCTGATTTCTGCAGAAAATCCCATCCATTCCCAACCCCAAATCCTTGGGATTTTTCCCGTTGGAATTCCCGATCCCTGCAGGAAATCCCGTGGGAAACGGGCGCTCCGGTGTCACCGTTGTGTCCCCAACTTCCCGGATTTCCCAGGAGTTTCCTTCAGGCTCTGAATCCGGGATTTTCCAGGAGTTTCCTTTGGGTTTGGGGGGATTTTTGGCGCTGGGGCAGTTCAGGGTCTGGGTTTGTTTTCCAAGCTGGAATTCTTTGGGAAAAGACGGGGACAGGGAAGCGGCGAATGGGGAAAAAATTTGGGATGGGCTGGAAAATCCTGGGAAAATGGGCTGGAAAATCCGGGAATGGGCTGGAAAATCCAGGAATGGGCTGGAAAATCCTGGGATGGACTGGAAAATCCTGGGATGGAGGGGAAAATCCTGGAAAAATGGGCTGGAAAATCCTGGGATGGAGGGGAAAATCCAGGAATGGGCTGGAAAATCCTGGAATGGACTGGAAAATCCTGGAAAAATGGGCTGGAAAACCTTGGGAAAACAGACTCGAAAATCAGGGAATGGTCTGGAAAATCCTGGAAAATCCTGGAATGGGGTAGAAAATCCTGGAAAAACTCGCTGGAAAATCCTGGAAAACGCTCTGGAAAATGGAGCTGGAAAATCCTGGGATGGGCTGGAAAATCCTGGGAAAATGTCCTGGGAAATCCCGGGATGGGCTCCGGGGGCGGCTCCCGGGTGGTGAAAGGAGCAGGGAATTCCCGGGAAACGGAGCCGGGGTTGGGGCCGGGGACGCTTTGTCACCTCTGTCCCCGTGTCCGTCTGTCCCTCTGTCCCGTCTGTCCCCTCTGTCCCCCTGTCCCCTCTGTCACTCTGTCCCTGTGTCCCCCTGTCCCCCTGTCCCCTCTGTCCCCGTGTCCGTCTGTCCCTCTGTCCCCGTGTCCCCTCTGTCCCCCTGTCCCTCTGTCCCTGTCCTCCCTGTGTCCCCGTGTCCGTCTGTCCCCTCTGTCCCTGTGTCCCCTCTGTCCCCGTGTCCCCGCTGTCACTCTGTCCATCTGTCCCCTCTGTCCCTCTGTCCCCATGTCCCCCATCCCCCTGTCCCTCTGTCCCTGTGTCCTCCTTGTGTCCCCGTGTCCATCTGTCCCTCTGTCCCCTCTGTCCCCGTGTCCCCATGTCTGTCTGTCCCCATGTCCCCTCTGTCCCCATGTCCCCCGTGTCCCCATGTCCCCTCTGTCCCCCTGTCCGTCTGTCCCTGTGTCCCCTCTGTCCCTCTGTCCCTCTCTCCCTCTGTCCCCATGTCCGTCTGTCCCCTTGTCCCCTCTGTCCCTGTGTCCGTCTGTCCCCTCTGTCCCCATGTCCCCCATCCCCCTGTCCCTGTGTCCCCTCTGTCCCCGTGTCCCCTCTGTCCCCTGCCCCCCGTCCCCCTGTCCCTGTGTCCCCCCTGTGTCCCCTCTGTCCCTCTGTCCCCTTGTCCCTGTGTCCATCTGTCCCTCTGTCCCCATGTCCCCTCTGTCGCCGTGTCCCCGTGTCCGTCTGTCCCCATGTCCCTCTGTCCCCTCTGTCCCCCTGTCCCCTCTGTCCCCGTGTCCGTCTGTCCCCTGTGTCCCCATGTCCGTCTGTCCCCTCTGTCCCCTGGTCCATCTGTCCCCTGTGTCCCCGTGTCCGTCTGTCCCCGTGTCCCCTCTGTCCCCGTGTCCGTCTGTCCCCTCTGTCCGTCTGTCCCCGTGTCCGTCTGTCCCCTCTGTCCCCGTGTCCCCTGTGTCCCCGTGTCCATCTGTCCCCTCTGTCCCTCTGTCCCCGTGTCCGTCTGTCCCCTGTGTCCCCGTGTCCCTGTGTCCCCCCGTGTCCCCGTGTCCGTCTGTCCGGCAGGGACGGCTCGGAGCCTGAGGAGGATTTCTACTACACCGAGCTGCAGGTGGCACCGGAGCCGCCCGCGGAGCTGCCACCGCCCGCTGCCACCGCTGTCCCCTCCGCTGTCACCTCCCCCGTCACCGCTGTCACCTCCCCGGCCACCTGTGCCATCCCTGCCGCCTGTGTCACCGCTGTCACCCCTGTCACCTGCGCCGCCACCTCCTGCCCCGTCCCCATCGTCACCCCCGGCCTGAGCCACTCGGCCCCCGGCTCCTTCTGGCACATCCAGGCCGACCACGCCTACCAGGTGAGGGGACACTGGGGACACCTCGGGGACACGGCTGGGGACGTGGTTGGGGACACTGGGGACATCCATGGGGACACTGGGGACATGGCTGGGGACACTGGGGACATGGCTGGGGACACTGGGGACAGCCTGGGGACAGCCTGGGGACATCCATAGGGACACTGGAGACATGGCTGGGGACACAGCTGGGGACACAGGGGACACCTCGGGGACATCCATGGGGACATGGCTGGGGACACTGGGAACAGCCTGGGGACACGGCTGGGGACACTGGGGACACAGCTGGGGACACTGGGGACAGCTTGGGGACAGCTTGGGGACACTGGGAACAGCCTGGGGACATGGCTGGGGACAGCCTGGGGACATGGCTGGGGACACAGCTGGGGACAGCCATGGGGACACTGGGGACATCCATGGGGGACACTGAGGACATGGCTGGGGACACTGGGGACAGCTTGGGGACAGCTTGGGAACATGGCTGGGGACAGCCTGGGGGCAGCCATGGGGACAGCCCGGGGATACTGGGGACAGCCTGGGGACACTGGGGACACAGCTGGGGACAGCCTAGGGACAGCCCTGGGGAATCTGTGGGGACACGGCTGGGAACAGAGCTGGGGACAGCAGGGACATCCATGGGGACACTGGAGACATGGCAGGGACACATCTGGGGACATCCACGGGGACATGGCTGGGGATCTCCCTGGGGACATCCCAGGATTTGTGTTGTCCCCTGTCCCTGGCTCAGGGATTTGTGTCCCTGTCCCTATCCCTGTCCCCTATCCATGTCCCCTATCCATGTCCCCTGTCCCTCTGTCCCTGTCCCTCTGTCCCTGTCCCCTGTCCCTGTCCCCTGTCCCTGTCCCTGTCCCCTGTCCCCTGTCCCTGTCCCCTATCCATGTCCCTGTCCCCTGTCCCTCTGTCCCTGTCCCCTGTCCCTGTCCCCTGTCCCCTGTCCCCTACCCCTGTCCCCTGTCCCTGCCCCCTGTCCCCTGTCCCTGCCTGGCTCCCTGCTGTCCCCAGGGCCGGAACGCGGCCGCACTGGATCCAATCCGGACATAGGGAACCCTCCCGGTGTCCTTGTCCCCAAGGAATGTCACCTCCCAGGGAGTGTCACCTCCCAGGGAATCGGCGGGAATCCCTCAGGAGTGGCAGAATCCGGGACCGGGGGCTCGGGGGGCGCGGCAGGAGCCGCGGTGTCCCCGCAGGGGTGACAGCGGTGCCACCGCCCGTGTGCCAGGGCCAGGCCGGGCGGCTCCTGGGACGGTCCCCGAGGCAATGGGGACAATCTCTGTCCCTGTCCCTGTCCCCTTCTCAGGCGCTGCCCCACATCCAGATCCCGGTGTCCCCTCACATCTTCACCAGCATCAGCTGGGCCGCGGCCACCTCCACGCTGCCGTCCTTGTCACCGGTGAGTGAGTGCCACCCTCAGTGCCACCCTCAGTGCCACCCTCAGTGCCACCCTCAGTGCCACCCTCAGTGCCACCCTGAGTGCCACCCTCGCCTCGGACGGGGCCCCTTTCCCTCCTATTTTTCCTCTTTTTTCCCTCCTTTTCCCTCTTTTTCTGTCCTTTTTCCTCCTTTTCCCTCCTTTTTTCCCTCTTTTTTACCTCCTTTCTCTCTCCTTTTTCCCTCCTTTTTTCCCCTCCTTTCTTCCACATTTTCCCTCCTTTCCCCTCCTCTTTTCCCTCCTTTTTCCCTCCTTTCCTCCACCTTTTTTCCTCCTTTTTTCCACCTTTTCCTCTTCTTTTCCCTCCTTTTTCCTCCTTTCTCTCTCTCCTTTTTTCCCTCCTTTTTTCCCCTCCTTTCTTTCACATTTTTCCCTCCTTTCCCCTCCCCTTTTCCCTCCCCTTTTCCCTCCCCTTTTCCCTCCCCTTTTCCCTCCCCTTTTCCCTCCCCTTTCCCCTCCCCTTTCCCCTCCTTTTCCCCTCCTTTTCCCCTCCTTTTCCCCTCCTTTTCCCCTCCTTTTCCCCTCCTTTTCCCCTCCTTTTCCCCTCCTTTTCCCCTCCTTTTCCCCTCCTTTTCCCCTCCTTTTCCCCTCCTTTTTTCCTCCTTTTTTCCTCCTTTTTTCCTCCTTTTTTCCTCCTTTCTTCCACCTTTCTTCCACCTTTTCCCTCTTTTTTCTCTCCTTCTTTCCCTCCTTTTCCCCTCTTTTTTCCACCTTTTTCCCTTCTTTTCCTCTCCTTTTTTCTTCCATTTTCCCTTCTTCTTCCTCCTTTTTCCCTTCTTTTCCCCCCTCTTTTTTTCTCCTTTTTTTTCCTCCTTTTTCCTCTTTTCTTCTGCCTTTTTTTTATTTTTCCTGCCTTTTTTTCTCCTTCATTGCTTCTTTTTCCCCTTTCTTTTTCCTCATTTTCCCCCTACTTTTTCCCCACCTTTGTCTTCTCCTTTTTTCCATCCTTTTTCCTCCTTTATTCCTTCTTTTTTCCTTCTTTTTCCTTTTTTCTTTTTCTTTCCTTTTTTCCTCTCCTTTTCCCCTTCCTTTATTCCCTTCCCTTTCCCCTCTTTTTCTCTCCTTTTTTCCCCTTTTTCTCCTTTCCCCTCCTTTTTCCTCAATTTCCCTCCTTTTCCCTTTTTTATCCTTTTTCCTCCTTTTTTCCCACCCTTTCCCCCTTTTTTCCTTGTTCCCTTAGACCCTTTTCCCCCCTTTTTTCCCCTCCCTTTCCCTCCTCTTTTCCCCCCTTTTCTCCCCATTTTTTCATTATTTTTTCCTCCTCTTTCCCCCCCTCTTCCCCTTCTATTTTCCCCTTTTTTCCTCCTTTTTCCCCCCTTTTTCCCCTTTTCCTCCCTTTTTTCCTCATTTTTCCCCCTTTTCCCCCTTTTCCTCCCTTTTCCTCCCTTTTTCCCCCTTTTTCCCCCTTTTTCCCCCTTTTTCCCCCTTTTTCCCCTTTTTCCCCTTTTTCCCCTTTTTCCCCCTTTTTCCCCCTTTTTCCCCCTTTTTTCCCCCTTTTTTCCCCCTTTTTTCCCCCTTTTTTCCCCCTTTTTTCCCCCTTTTTTCCCCCTTTTTTCCCCCTTTTTTCCCCCTTTTTCCCCCTTTTTCCCCCTTTTTCCCCCTTTTCCCCCCTTTTCCCCCCTTTTCCCCCCTTTTTTCCCCTTTTCCCCCCCTTTTCCCCCCCCTTTTCCCCCCCCTTTTCCCCCCCCTTTTCCCCCCCCTTTTCCCCCCCCTTTTCCCCCCCCTTTCCCCCCCCCTTTTCCCCCCCCTTTTTCCCCCTTTTTCCCCCTTTTTCCCCCTTTTTCCTCCTTTTTTCCTCCTTTTTTCCTCCTTTTTTCCCCTTTTCCCCCCCTTTTCCCCCCTTTTTCCCCCTTTTTCCTCCTTTTTTCCTCACTTTTTTCCCCTTTTCCTCCCTTTTTTCCCCCTTTTTTCCCCCTTTTTTCCCCCTTTTTTCCCCCTTTTTTCCCCCTTTTTTCCCCCTTTTTTCCCCCTTTTTTCCCCCTTTTTTCCCCCTTTTTTCCCCTTTTCCCCCCCTTTTCCCCCCCTTTCCACCCCCTTTTTCCCCCTTTTTCCCCTTTTTCCCCTTTTCCCCCCCTTTTTTTTTCCCGCCTTTTTTTTCCCGCCTTTTTCCCCCCTCACGTTCCCCCCCCCACCCTTTCTGAGGGAAGAACCTCCATTTGGGACGCAAACCTTAACAACCCCACTCACTTTATCCCTTTTTGTCCCTTTTCTGACCCTTTTCTGACCCTTTTCTGACCCTTTTTGTCCCTTTTTGTCCCTTTTTGTCCCTTTTTGTCCCTTTTTGTCCCCTCTCTCCCTCAGGTGCGGAGCCGCTCCCTCAGCCTCAGTGAGCCTCAGGCGCCGCCATTGCTGCAGCCCCAGCTGCTCGTGGCCTCCCCTCCCCGCGTCTCCCTCAGCGCCAGGTAAGAACCCCCACTAAAAAATTCCCTTAATTCTTCCACCCAAAAGCAAGGAAAAGAAAAAAAAACCCGGAATTCCCCCTTTCCCCCCTCAGAAAAATCCGCGGCGAAGCCAAGAAATGCCGCAAGGTTTACGGCATCGAGCACCGGGATCAGTGGTGCACGGCCTGCCGCTGGAAAAAGGCCTGCCAGCGCTTCCTGGACTGAGTTCAGCTCCCAATCCTGCCCTTTTTCCCAACTGGAATTCCCTCAGGAATCTTGGAATTCCCTCAGAAATCCGGGAATTCCCTCAGAAATCCTGAGATTCCCTCAGAAATCCGGGAATTCCCTCTGGGAATCCCTCATTGCTGCAACCGAGGGTCTGAGGGGATCCCTCAGACCTTCGGAGCTGTGGGAATCGCTTCTCTTGTACCTTTTTATATTAAAAAAAAATAATAAATAAATCCCTTTCCCATTTTCCCCCCTGTTTTTAAAACCTGAAGAAGAATTCCCTTCAGGAAAAGGAGGAAGTTGTGTCCTGGGGTTGGGGGAGGGTTTTGCCGGCGATTTGGGGGAACCAAAGATTTTCCCGAATTGCCCAGATCTGCTGGAAAATCCCTCCCTCAAAAAAAAAAAAATCCTGAGGATTTTTGGGCTGAAGTTTTTTTTTTTTTTCCTTCGCCTGCCTGAAAATCCAACCCCTCCTGAAGGAAAAGGCTGGGAAACAATCGTAGCTTTAAAAAATTAAAATGTTGGGATATCCCATTAAAGGTTTTTTTTTTTTAGGAACAGGAGCTGGAAATTCCTGTTCCTCCAGGGATTTGGCTTTTCCCCCCTGAAGGTGCCTCAGGCGTCATTTTGGGGACAAAACCCCAAAAAAACGTGAATTAGGAAAACCCTTTTAGGGCAAAAAATGGGATTCCTCCTCTTCCCAGGTTGTTCAGCTCCTGGGAAAAATTCCCAAATTCCTTCAAAACCCAGCTGAGGGATTTGGGGTTCCGTGGATTTCGTGGAAAGAGTGGGAAAAATTCCCCTTTTTTCTCTCCTTTTTTCTCTCCTTTTTCCCTCTTTTTTCCACCTTTTTCCCTTCTTTTCCTCTCCTTTTTTCTTCCATTTTCCCTTCTTCTTCCTCCTTTTTCCTGCCTTTTTCCCCCTCTTTTTTTCTCCTTTTTTTTCTCCTTTTTCCTCTTTTCTTCTGCCTTTTTTTTTTTATTTTTCCTGCCTTTTTTCTCCTTCATTGCTTCTTTTTCCCCTTCCTTTTTCCTCATTTCCCCCCTACTTTTTCCCCACCTTTGTCTTCTCCTCTTTTCCATCCTTTTTCCTCCTTTTTCCTGCCTTTTTTCCTCATATTCCTCCTTTATTCCTTCTTTTTTCCTTCTTTTTTCCTTCTTTTTTCCTTCTTTTTTCCTTCTTTTTTCCTTCTTTTTTCCTTCTTTTTTCCTTCTTTTTTCCTTCTTTATTCCTTCTTTTTTCCTTCTTTTTTCCTTCTTTTTTCCTTCTTTTTTCCTTCTTTATTCCTTCTTTTTTCCTTCTTTTTTCCTCCTTTTTTCCTCCTTTTTTCCTCCTTTTTTCCTCCTTTTTTCCTTTTTTCTTTTTTTCCTTTTTCCTTCCCTTTTTCCTCTCCTTTTCCCCTTCCTTTATTCCCTTCCAAACTGCCCAAAATCCTTCAGTTTGGGAATCACGGAACCTTTTGTCTTGGAAACGACCTTAAAAAGGTCTTTTAATTCCGACTTTTTTTTCCGTCTGCTGGGAATAGGTGCCTGGTTTTAGGGATTTTTTAAAGCATCAGAATTCCTTCAAAAAAAGGATTTAAAAAATTCCTAAAAAAAAAAAAAAAACCAAAAATAAACAGTTGGGAGAATCCAAAATTCGGGCATCTCAGCCAGGCTCTGGGATATTTTTTTTTTTTGGTGGAATTTTCCACGGAATTCCCGCACCTCGAGGTTGGAAATGCTTTGAAAAATCAGGGATAACGGGCTGGGAGAGGGGAAAAAGTGAATTTTTGTTCTCCTCAGACCTCCCTGTGTCTTTCTCCCTGAGCTTTGCAGATTTTATTCCGATTTTATTATTTTTTATATAAAAAAATACATTTTTTATTCCGTGTTTTTCACGGCCCGCAGGCTCCCTTTTCCCACTTTTTTTTTCTCTTTTTTTTTTTTCTCTTTCTTTCCTCTTTTTTTTCTCCTCCTTTTTTCTTCGCTCTTTTTCCCCCCTTCCTTTTTCCCCCTCTTTTTCCCTCTTTTTTTCTCCTCCTTTTTCTCCTCTCCTCCTTTTTTCCTCTTCCTTTTCCTTCCATTTCCTGCTGGTTTTTCCTCCTTTTTTCCTCTTTTTTTCTCCTTCCTTTTTCTTCCCTCTTTTTTCCCCCTTCCTTTTTTCTCCTCCTTTTTCTCCTCCTTTTCCCCTCCTTTTTCCTCTCCGCCTCTTTTTTCTTCCTTTTTTTCCTCTTCCCCCTCCTTTTTTCCTCCCCTTTTTTCTCCTTTTTTCCTCCCCTGTTTTCTCTTTTTTTCCCCCTTTTCCCCTCCTTTTTCCTCCCTTTTCCCCTCCTTTTTTCTCCTCCTTTTTTCCTCCTTTTCCCTCCCTTTTCCCTCCTTTTTTCCTCCTTTTTCCCTCCTTTTTTTCCTCCTTTTCCCCTCCTTTTCCCCTCCTTTTCCCCTCCTTTTCCCCTCCTTTTCCCCTCCTTTTCCCCTCCTTTTCCCCTCCTTTTTTCCTCCTTTTTTCCTCCTTTTTTCCTCCTTTTCCCCTCCTTTTCCCCTCCTTTTCCCCTCCTTTTCTCCTCCTTTTTTCCTCCTTTTCCCTTCCTTTTTTCCTTTTCCCCTCCTTTTTTCTCCTCCTTTTTCCTCCTTTCCCCTCCTTTTTCCCTTCTTTTCTTTCTCCTTCTCCCTTTTTTCCACCCTTTTTTCTCCTTTCCCTCCCTCTTTCCTCCTTTTCCCTTCTTTCCCCCTCCTTTTTTTCCTTTTCCCCTCCTTTTCCTTCATTTTCCCTTTTTCCTCCTCCTTTTTTCCCTCCTTTTTTCTCCTCCTTTCTCCCCCTTTTTCCCTCCTTTCCCCCCCCCTTTTTTCCCTACTTTTCCTCCCTTTTTCTCCCTTTTCCCCACTTTTCCCCCTTTTCCTTCCCCCCTTTTTCCTTATATTTTCCTTCTTTTTCCCCCTTTTCCTCCCCCTTTTTCCTCCCATTCTCCCCCTCTTTTCCTGGTTTTTTCCTCCTTTTTTTCCTTTTTTTCCTCCTTTTTTTCTCCTTTTTTCCTCCTTTCTCCTTTTTTTTCTCCTTTCCTCCATTTTCCTTCCTTTTCCCCACTTTTCCTCCTTTTCCTTACATTTTCCTTCTTTTTTCCCCTCCTTTTTCCTTCCCTTATTTTCCTCCTTTTCCTCCCCCTTTTCCCTCCCATTTCCCCCTTTTTTTTTCCCTTTTCCCATCTTTTTTCTCTTTTTTTCCTCCTTTTCCTCTTTTTTTCTTCCTCCCCCTTTTTTTTTCCCCTCATTTTTCCCCCTCCAGCCATCCCAGCTCCCTTCCCTGCTCTTTGGGATCCCCCAAAATCCCAAATTTCCATCCCAAACTTCCATCCCCATTTATTTTCCCCCGGCCAAACCCCAAACCTCGCCGCTTTTCCCCATTTTTTTTTAAACAGAAAACATTTATTCCAATTTTTCCTTTCCTTCTGGGAACATCCTGGAAATTCCCACCCTTCCCACCCGAAATCCCGGTGTTTTCCGGCGATCCCAGCTGGGAATCGGAAAAATATTTTGAATTTTTTACAAATTTTTTTTCCCCAAAATCGTTCCCGAGGAATTCTCCCGCCCTTGCCGAGCTTTTTTTTTCTTCTCGAAGTCTTCCGAGCGTTATTTTTATTCTTTAAAAAAATGTAAAAAATATAAAAAAATTTAAAAAAAGGGAAAAAACAAAGGTTTCAAAAACTCGTCGTCGTCGTTGGGGAAAGCCGATGGGATTTATTTTGTAAGGAAATAAAAGGAGATTTGCCTGAGCCCTGGATCGCCGTGGTTCCTTCGGGGATTCGGGAATTTGGGGATTCGGGGATTCGGGAATTCGGGGATTTGGGGATTTGGGAATTCGGGGATTTGGGGATTCGGGAATTCGGGGATTTGGGGATTTGGGAATTTGGGGATTTGGGGATTCGGGGATTTGGGGATTTGGGAATTTGGGGATTCGGGGATTTGGGGATTTGGGGATTTGGGGATTTGGGAATTCGGGAATTTGGGGATTTGGGAATTTGGGGATTCGGGGATTTGGGGATTTGGGAATTTGGGGATTTGGGGATTTGGGAATTTGGGGATTTGGGGATTTGGGGATTTGGGGATTTGGGAATTTGGGAATTCGGGGATTCGGGGATTCGGGGATTTGGGGATTCGGGAATTTGGGGATTTGGGGATTCGGGGATTTGGGGAGGGTGGAGCTGCTGCTGCTGCTGCTCCCGGGGGTTTCACTCCCTGGAGGAGCCTCTGCTGCCTTTTTCCTTCCTTTTCCCTCTTTTTTTCCCTCTTTTCTCCTCCTTTTTCCTCCTTTCCCCCTCCTTTTCCCACATTTTCTTTGTTTCCTCCTTTTTCTCTCTCCTTTTCCTCCTCCTTCCCTCCCCTTTTTCCTCCTTTTTTCTCCTTTTTTCCTCCTTTTTCCCTCCTTTTTCCTCCTTTTTTCCTTTTTTCCTTTTTCCCTCCTTTTTCCCTCCTTTTCCCTCCTTTCTCCTCCTTTTTCTCTCCTTTTTCCTCCTTCCTTTTTCCCTCCTTTTTTCTGCCTTTTCCTCCTTTTTTCCTCCTTTTTTCCTCCTTTTTCCCTCCTTTTCCCTCCTTTTTCCCTCCTTTTTTCCTCCTTTTTTCCGCCTTTTTTCCTCCTTTTATCCTCCTTTTTCCCTCCTTTTTCCCTCCTTTTTTCCTCCTTTTTCCCTCCTTTTTCCCTCCTTTTTCCCTCCTTTTTCCCTCCTTTTTCCCTCCTTTTTTCCTCCTTTTTCCTCCTTTTTTCCTCCTTTTTTCCTCCTTTTCCCCTTTTTCTGCTTTCTTTTTTTTCTGCCTCTTTTCTCCTTTTTCTCTTTTTTCCTCCCTTTTTCCTCCTTTCCTCCCTACTTTTGCCCTGCCCTGCATTTCCTGTTTCCTCCTTTTTGTCTCTCTTTTCCTCCTTCCTTTTCCCCTCCTTTTTTCCTCCTTTTCCTGCCTCTTTCCCTCCTTTTTCCCCTCCTTTCCCCTTCTTTTTCCCTCTTTTCTGCCTTTTTCCCGACTTTTTTTCCCCTTTTTCCCTCCTTTTCCCACCTTTTTTCTCCTTTTTCCTGCCTTTTTCCCCACCTTTTTTCTCTCTTTTCCCCTCCTCTTTCCCTCCTTTTTTCCTCTTTTTTCCGCTTTTTTCCTGACTTCTTTCTCCTTTCCCCCTCCTATTCCCTCTTTTTTTTCTGTCTTTTTCCTGCCTTTTGCTCCTTTTTCCCTCCCTTTTCCCCTTTCCTTTTTTTCTGCTTTTTTCCTTTTTTTTCTGCCTCTTTTCTCCTTTTCCTCTTTTTCCCCTCCCTTTTTCTTCCTTTTCCCCTGCATTTCCTGCTTCCTCCTTTTTGTCTCTCTTTTCCCCCTTCCTTTTCCCACCTTTTTTCCTCCTTTTCCTTCCTCTTTCCCTCCTTTTTTCCCTCCTTTCCCCTTCTTTTTCCTGACTTTTTTCCCCCTTTTTCCCTCATTTTCCTTCCTTTTTTCTGCCTTTTCTTCTTCATTTTATTCCTCCTTTTTCCCTCCTTTTCCCTGCCTTTTCCCCCTCCTTTTTCCTGCCCTTTTTCTTTTTCCTGCCTTTTTTCTCCTTTTCTTCTTCTTTTCCCCCTCCCTTTTTCCTCCTTTTCCCCCACATTTTCCTTGTTCCCTCCTTTTTCTCTCTCCTTTCCCTCTTCTTCCCTCCCCTTTCCCCACCTTTTTTCTCTCCTTTTCCCTTCCTCTTTCCCTCCATTTTCCCTCTTTTTTCTGCCTTTTTCCTGACTTTTTTCTCCTTTTTCCCTCCTTTTCCTTCCTTTTCCTGCCTTTTTTCCTTCTTTTATTCCTCCTTTTTCCTCCTTTTTTATTCCTTTTTTCCTCCTTTTTCCTGCCCTTCTTTCCTGCTTTTTCCTCCTTTTTCCTGCCCTTTTCTCTCCTTTTCTTCTTTTCCCCCTCCCTTTTCCGTCACATTTTCCTTGTTTCCTCCTTTTTCTCTCTCCTTTCCCCCCTCCTTTTCCAACCTTTTCCCTCCTTTTCCCACCTTTTCCCTTTTTTCTTCCTTTTCCCACCTTTTCCCCTCCTTTCCTCCTCGTTTCCTCCTTCTTTCCCTCCCTTTCCCTCCTTCCCCTCCACTTTTCCTCTTCTTCCCATTTTTCCTCTCCTTTTCCTTCCTTTTCCCTCCTTTTTCCCTCTTCATCCCTCGTTTTCCCCTCGTTTTCCTTCCTTTTCTTCCCATTCCCCTCCTTTTTTCCTCCTTTTTCCTCCTTTTCCCCTCCTTTCCCTTCCCTTTCCCCTCCTTTTTTTCTCCTCCTGTTTCCCCTCTTTTCCCCTCCTTTCTTCCTCTTTTTATCCTTTTCCCTTCCTCCCTCCTTTATTCCTCCTTTTTCATCCTTTTCCCCCATTTCTCCTCCTTCTTTTCCTCCCTTTCCCTCCTTTTCTTTAATTTCCTTTATTTTTCCCCCTTTTTTCCCACTTTTTCCCCTCTTGCCCCTCCCTTTTCCTGCTTTTTTCCCTTTTCTCCCTCCTTTCCCCCTTTTCCCCCTTCCCCCTTTTCCCCTCCTTTTTCCCTCTTTTTCTCTCCTTTTCCCCCTTTTTTTTCCTCCTCTTTTCCCACCTTTTTCCCTCCTTCCTCTTTTTCCCCTCCCACTCTCCTCCTCCTTTTCCCACCTTTCCCTGTCTTCCCTCCCCTTTTCCCTCCTTTTTCCCCTCCTTTTTCCTTCCTTTCCCTTCCCTTTCCCCTCCTTTTTTCTCCTCCTGTTTCCCCTCTTTCCCCTCCTTTCTTCCTCTTTTTATCCTTTTCCCTTCCTCCCTCCTTTATTCCTCCTTTTTCATCCTTTCCCCCCATTTCTCCTCCTTTTTTTCCCCTCCTTTCCCTTAATTTCCTTTATTTTTCCCCTTTTTCCCCCTTTTTCCCCTCTTTTCCCTCCTTTTCCTGCTTTTTCCCCTTTTCTCTCTCCTTTTTCTCCCTCCTTCCCCCTTTTCTCCCTTCCCCCTTTTTCCCCTCCTTTTTCCCTCTTTTTCTCTCCTTTTCCCCTTTTTTTTTCCTCCTCTTTCCCCACCTTTTTCCCTCCTTCCTCCTTTTCCCCTCCCACTCTCCTCCTCCTTTTCCCACCTTTCCCCGTCTTCCCTCCCCTTTTCCCTCCTTTTCCCCCTCCTTTTCCCTCTTTTCCCTCCTTTTTTTTCTCCTTCTTTCTTCCTTTTCCCCTCCTTTCCCTTCCCTTTCCCCTCCTTTTTTTCTCCTTCTGTTTCCCCTCTTTCCCCTCCTTTCTTCCTCTTTTTATCCTTTTCCCTTCCTCCCTCCTTTATTCCTCCTTTTTCATCCTTTCCCCCCATTTCTCCTCCTTTTTTCCCTCCCCTTTCCCTCCTTTCCCTTAATTTCCTTTACTTTTTCCCACTTTTCCCCCCCTCTTTCCCCTCCCTTTTCCTGCTTTTTCCCCTTTTCTCCCTCCTTTTTCTCCCTCCTTTCCTCCTCCTCTCCTTCCCCCTTTTCCCCTCCTTTTTTCCTCTTTTTCCCTCCTTTTCCCCTTTTTTTCCCCCTCCTCTTTTCCCACCTTTTTCCCTCCTTCCTCCTTTTCCCCTCCCACTCTCCTCCTCCTTTTCCCACCTTTCCCCGTCTTCCCTCCCCTTTTCCCTCCTTTTCCCCTCCTTTTTCCTCCTTTTTTCCTCCTTTTTTCCTCCTTTTTTCCTCCTTTTTCCCCTCCTTTTCCCTCTTTCCCCTCCTTTTTTCCTCCTTCTTTCTTCCTTTTCCCCTCCTTTTTCCCTTCCCTTTCCCCTCCTTTTTCTCCTCCTGTTTCCCCTCTTTTCCCCTCCTTTCTTCCTCTTTTTATCCTTTTCCTTTCCTCCCTCCTTTATTCCTCCTTTTTCATCCTTTCCCCCGATTCCCCCTCCTTCTTTTCCTCCCTTTCCCCTCCTTTCCCTTAATTTCCTTTATTTTACCCCCTTTTTCCCCCTTTTTCCCCTCTTTCCCTTCCCTTTTCCTGCTTTTTTCCCTTTTCTCCCTCCTTTTTCTCCCTCCTTTCCCCCTTTTCTCCCTTCCCCCTTTTCCCCTCCTTTTCCCCTCCTTTTCCCCTCCTTTTTCCTCCTTTTCCCCTCCTTTTCCCTCCTTTTTCCTCCTTTTTTTCCTTCTTTTTCCATCCTTTTTCCATCCTTTTTTCCTCCTTTTTTCCTCCTTTTTCCCTCCTTTTCCCTCCTTTTTTCTGCCTTTTACTCCTCCTTTTCCCTCCTTTTTCCCTTTTTCTTTTCCCCTCCCTTACCCCTCCTTTCCCCTCCTCTTTTCCCACCTTTTCCCCTCCTTCCTCCTTTTCCCCTCCCACTCTCCTCCTCCTTTCCCCACCTTTTTTCTTCCTTTCCCGTCCCTTTCCCCCGCTCCTTTTCCCATTTTCCCCCGGAATTCCGCTGTCACCGCCGCTGTCACCGCCAGGTCGCGGTGTCCTCCCGCCGCTCCCTCCCTCCCTCCCTCCCTCCCTCCCTCCGCCTCTTCCCAAAAAAAAAACCCTCCCAACCCCCAAATCCATCCAGTTCTGAGCCGGAAATCCCAGGAGTTTTGGGTTTGGGAAACAATCCCAGGCTGGTCCGGGCAGGAATTCCCAAAATCCATCCCGAACTTCTCCTGAGGCCGCTCATCCCATCCCCATCCTGCTCCTGGTCAGGGAATTCCGGAGGGGAAAATTCCCGTTTTTCTCCCGGCTGAGCTCCCCCAGCTGCGCGGCCTCTGCCAGGAATTCCGTCCCGGGGAATTCCTTGGTGGCAAAAAAATCCGGGATTTGGCCTTGGAAATGTCCCATTGCTGAGGTGATCCCGTGGAGCCGAGCGGTCCCGATCCCTCTGGAATTCCCAAATCCCACAGATCTGACCTGTCCCGATCCCTCTGGAATTCCCAAATCCCACAGATCCGACCTGTCCTGATCCCTCTGGAATTCCCAAATCCCACAGATCCGACCTGTCCCAATCCCGCTGGAATTCCCAAATCCCACAGATCCCACCTGTCCTGACCTGATCCCTCCGGAATTCCCAAATCCCACAGATCCGACCTGTCCCGATCCCTCCGAAATTCCCAAATCCCACAGATCTGACCTGTCCTGACCTGATCCCTCTGGAATTCCCAAATCCCACAGATCCGACCTGTCCCGATCCCTCTGGAATTCCCAAATCCCACAGATCCGATCTGACCTGTCCTGATCCCTCCGGAATTCCCAAATCCCACAGATCCGACCTGTCCCGATCCCTCTGGAATTCCCAAATCCCACAGATCCGACCTGTCCCGATCCCTCTGGAATTCCCAAATCCCACAGATCTGACCTGTCCCGATCCCTCTGGAATTCCCAAATCCCACAGATCTGACCTGTCCTGACCCCTCTGGAATTCCCAAATCCCACAGATCTGACCTGTCCCGATCTGATCTCTGTGGAATTCCCAAATCCCACAGATCCGACCTGTCCTGTCCTGATCCCCCTGAAATTCCCAAATCCCACAGATCTGACCTGTCCTGACCTGACCCCTCTGGAATTCCCGAATCCCACAGATCTGACCTGTCCCGATCCCTCCGGAATTCCCAAATCCCACAGATCTGACCTGTCCCGATCCCTCCGAAATTCCCAAATCCCACAGATCCGACCTGTCCCGATCCCTCTGGAATTCCCAAATCCCACAGATCTGACCTGTCCCGATCCCTTTGGAATTCCCAAATCTCACAGATCCGATCTGTCCCGATCTGATCCCTCTGGAATTCCCAAATCCCACAGATCGACCTGTCCTGACCCCTCTGGAATTCCCAAATCCCACAGATCCGACCTGTCCCGATCCCTCTGGAATTCCCAAATCCCACAGATCTGACCTGTCCTGACCTGATCCCTCTGGAATTCCCAAATCCCACAGATCTGACCTGTCCCGATCCCTCTGGAATTCCCAAATCCCACAGATCTGACCTGTCCTGACCTGAGCCCTCTGGAATTCCCAAATCCCACAGATCTGACCTGTCCTGACCCCTCTGGAATTCCCAAATCCCACAGATCTGACCTGTCCTGATCCCTCTGGAATTCCCAAATCCCACAGATCTGACCTGTCCTGACCCCTCTGGAATTCCCAAATCCCACAGATCCGACCTGTCCTGATCCCTCTGGAATTCCCAAATCCCACAGATCTGACCTGTCCCGATCCCTCTGGAATTCCCAAATCCCACAGATCCGACCTGTCCTGACCTGACCCCTCTGGAATTCCCAAATCCCACAGACCTGACCCCTCTGGAATTCCCAAATCCCACAGATCTGACCTGTCCTGATCCCTCTGGAATTCCCAAATCCCACAGATCCGACCTGTCCTGATCCCTCTGGAATTCCCAAATCCCACAGATCCGACCTGTCCTGTCCCGATCCCTCTGGAATTCCCAAATCCCCTGGATCCAACTTGCCCTGACCCAATCCCGTTTTTTATTCCGGTTTTTCCCCCTTCTCTCCATCCCATCCTTCCCATTCTCCACCAATCCCAGATATTTTTCCCAAAAAACCACCAAAAATCTCCCGATTTTTTTCCCCACCTCCCCTCAACACCAAATCCCAAATCCACCAGAATCCCAAATTTCCCCCTGATTTCCCTATGGGAAAAAAAAAATGATGGAGCCAGAAAACCCCAAAATCCCTTCTTTTTATCCCATTTTTTTATCCCATTTTTTTATCCCTTTCTCCATCCCATCCTTCCCCTTCTCCGCCAATCCCGGATTTTTTTTTTCCCAAAAAAACCACCAAAAAAAAAAAAAATTTTTTTTTTCAATTTTTTTTCCCCCTCCTTCCTTCCTTCCTTTCCCCCTCAACACCGAATCCTAAATCCATCAGAATCCCAAATTTCCCGCTGCTTTCCCTATGGAAAAAAACCAAAAAGAATGAACCAGAAAACCCCAAAATCCCTTTTTTTATCCCATTTTTTTATCCCTTTCTCCATCCCATCCTTCCCCTTCTCCACAAATCCCGGATTTTTTTCCCAAAAAACCAACAAAAATCTCCTGATTTTTTCCCCACCCCTCCCCTCAACACCGAATCCTAAATCCACCAGAATCCCAAATTTCCCACTGCTTTCCCTATGGGGAAAAAAATAATGATGGAGCCAGAAACCCCAAAATCCCTTTTTTTATCCCATTATTTTATCCTTTTCTCCATCCCATCCTTCCCCTTCTCCACCAATCCCGGATTTTTTTTTTCCCAAAAAACCAACAAAAAAAATTTATTTTTTCCTTCCCTCCCCTCAACACCAAATCCCAAATCCACCAGAATCCCAAATTTCCCGCTGCTTTCCCTATGGAAAAAAACCAAAAGCGATGGAGCCAGAAAATTCCCCTTTTCTCTCTCAAAACCCCCAAAATTCCTTTTTTTACCCCATTTTTTCCCCCTTCTCTCCATCCCATCCTTCCCATTCTCCCAGATTTTTTTCCTAGAAAATCTCCTGATTTCCCCCCTCCCCACCAAATCCTAAATCCACCAGAATCCCAAATTTCCCGCTGCTTTCTCTATGGAAAAAAAACCAAAAAGAATGAACCAGAAACCCCAAAATCCCTTTTTTTATCCCATTTTTTTATCCCTTTCTCCATCCCATCCTTGCCCTTCTCCACCAATCCCGGATTTTTTTCCCAAAAAACCACCAAAAAAATCTTTTTTTTTTCATTTTTTCCCCTCCTTCCTCCCCTTAATGCCAAATCCTAAATCCACCAAAATCCCAAATTTCCCGCTGCTTTCCCTATGGAAAAAGCAACGGAGCCAGAAAATTCCCCTTTTCTCCCTCGAAACCCCAAAATCCCTTTTTTTATCCCATTATTTTATCCTTTTCTCCATCCCATCCTTCCCCTTCTCCACCAATCCCGGATTTTTTTTCCCAAAAAACACCAAAAAAAATTTTTTTTTAGTTTTTTCCCCTCCTTCCTCCCCTTAATGCCAAATCCTAAATCCATCAGAATCCCAAATTTCCCGCTGCTTTCCCTATGGGGAAAAAACCCAAAAACGATGGAGCCAGAAACCCCAAAATCCCTTTTTTTATCCCATTTTTTAATCCCCTTTTTTTATCCCATTTTTTTATCCCTTTCTCCATCCCATCCTTCCCCTTCTCCACCAATCCCGGATTTTTTTCCCAAAAAAACACCAAAAAAAATATTTTTTTTTTCATTTTTTCCCCTCCGTCCTCCCCTCAACACCAAATCCTAAATCCACCAGAATCCCAAATTTCCCGCTGCTTTCCCTATGGAAAAAAACCGAAAACAATGGAACCAGAAAGTTCCCCTTTTCTCCCTCGAAACCCCAAAATCCCCTTTTTTTACCCCATTGTTTTTCCCCTTCTCTCCATCCCATCCTTCCCATTCTCCCGGATTTTTTTCTTAGAAAATCTCCTGATTTCCCCCCTCCCCACCAAATCCCAAATCCACCAGAATCCCAAATTTCCCCCTGATTTCCCTATGGAAAAAAAACAACGGAGACAGAAAATTCCCCTTTTCTCCCTCGAAACCCGAAAAATTCCTTTTTTTTATCCCATTTTTTTATCCTTTTCTCCATCCCATCCTTCCCTTCTCCACCAATCCCATTTTTTTTTTCCCAAAAAAAACACCAAAAAAAAATTTTTTTTTTCCATTTTTTTTTCCCCTCCTTCCTTCCTTCCTTTCCCCCTCGACACCAAATCCTAAATCCGCCAGAATCCCAAACTTCCCGCTGCTTTCCCTATGGAAAAAAACCCAAAAGAATGAACCAGAAACCCCAAAATCCCTTTTTTTATCCCATTTTTTTATCCCTTTCTCCATCCCATCCTTCCCATTCTCCACCAATCCCGGATTTTTTTTTTCCCAAAAAAACCACCAAAAAATTTTTTTTATTTATTTTTTCCCCTCCTTCCTCCCCTCAACAACAAATCCTAAATCCACCAGAATCCCAAATTTCCCGCTGCTTTCCCTATGGGGAAAAAAATAATGATGGAGCCAGAAACCCAAAAAACCCTTTTTTTATCCCATTTTTTTATCCCATTTTTTTATCCTTTTCTCCATCCCATCCTTCCCCTTCTCCACAAATCCCGGATTTTTTTCTTCCTAAAAAACCACCAAAAAAAATTTTTATTTTTTCCCTTCCTCCCCTCGACGCCAAATCCTAAATCCACCAGAATCCCAAATTTCCCGCTGCTTTCCCTATGGAAAAAAAACCAAAAAGAATGAACCAGAAACCCCAAAATCCCTTTTTTTATCCCATTTTTTTATCCCATTTTTTTATCCCTTTCTCCATCCCATCCTTCCCCTTCTCCACCAATCCCGGATTTTTTTTCCCAAAAAACCACCCCCAAAAAAAAAATATTTTTTTTTTTCATTTTTTTTCCCCTCCTTCCTTCCTTCCTTTCCCCCTCCCCCCCAAATCCTAAATCCGCCAGAATCCCAAATTTCCCGCTGCTTTCCCTATGGAAAAAAACCAAAAAGAATGAACCAGAAACCACAAAATCCCTTTTTTTACCCCATTGTTTTTCCCCTTCTCTCCATCTCATCCTTCCCATTCTCCTGGATTTTTTTTCCTAGAAAATCTCCTGATTTCCCCCCTCCCCACCAAATCCTAAATCCACCAGAATCCCAAATTTCCCGCTGCTTTCCCAATGGGGAAAAAAAATAATGATGGAGCCAGAAACCCCAAAATCCCTTTTTTTTATCCCATTTTTTTATCCTTTTATCCGTTTTTTTAATTTTTTCCCCTCCTTCCTCCCCTTAATGCCAAATCCTAAATCCACCAGAATCCCAAATTTCCTGCTGCTTTCCCTATGGAAAAAAACCCAAAAAGATGGAGCCAGAAACCCCAAAATCCCTTTTTTTTATCCCATTTTTTTATCCCTTTCTCCATCCCATCCTTCCCCTTCTCCGCCAATCCCGGATTTTTTTTCCCAAAAAACCACCAAAAAAACCCAAATTTTTTTCCCCCTCCTTCCTCCCATCGACGCCAAATCCTAAATCCACCAGAATCCCAAATTTCCCGCTGCTTTCTCTATGGAAAAAAAAACCAAAAAGATGGAGCCAGAAACCCAAAAAACCCTTTTTTTATCCCATTTTTTTATCCCATTTTTATCCCATTTTTTTATCCCTTTCTCCATCCCATTCCTTCCCCTTTTCCACCAATCCCAGATTTTTTTTTCCCAAAAAACCACCAAAAAAAAATTTTTATTTTTTCCCTTACTCCCCTCAACACCAAATCCTAAATCCACCAGAATCCCAAATTTCCCGCTGCTTTCCCTATGGGGAAAAAAATAATGATGGAGCCAGAAACCCAAAAAACCCTTTTTTTATCCCATTTTTTTATCCCATTTTTTTATCCCTTTCTCCATCCCATCCTTCCCATTCTCCACCAATCCCAAATTTTTTTTTTTTCCCAAAAAAACACCAAAAAAAATATTTTTTTTATTTTTTCCCCTCCTTCCTCCCCTCAACGCCAAATCCTAAATCCACCAGAATCCCAAATTTCCCGCTGCTTTCCCTATGGAAAAAAACAAAAAAAATGGAGCCAGAAACCCAAAAAACCCTTTTTTTATCCCATTTTTTATCCCATTTTTTATCCCTTTCTCCATCCCATCCTCCCCTTCTCCGCCAATCCCGGATTTTTTTTCCCAAAAAAACCACCAAAAAAAATTTTTTTTTTCATTTTTTTTCCCTTCCTTCCTTCCCTCGACACCGAATCCTAAATCCACCAGAATCCCAAATTTCCCACTGCTTTCTCTATGGAAAAATACCAAAAAGAATGAACCAGAAACCCCAAAATCCCTTTTTTTATCCCATTTTTTTATCCTTTTCTCCATCCCATTCCTTCCCCTTCTCCACCAATCCCGGATTTTTTTCCCAAAAAACCACCAAAAATCTCCTGATTCTTTTCCCCACCCCTCCCCTCAACACCGAATCCCAAATCCACCAGAATCCCAAATTTCCCGCTGCTTTCCCTATGGAAAAAAACCCAAAAAGATGGAGCCAGAAACCCCAAAATCCCATTTTTTATCCCATTTTTTTATCTTTTTCTCCATCCCATCCTTCCCCTTCTCTGCCAATCCCGGATTTTTTTTTTTTTTTCCCAAAAAACCACCAAAAAATATTTTTTTAAAAATTTTTTCCTCTCCTTCCTCCCGTCAACACCGAATCCTAAATCCACCAGAATCCCAAATTTCCCCCTGATTTCCCTATGGGAAAAAAAAAATGATGGAGCCAGAAACCCCAAAATCCCTTTTTTATCCCATTTTTTAATCCCATTTTTTTATCCCATTTTTTATCCCATTTTTTTATCCCTTTCTCCATCCCATCCTTCCCCTTCTCCACCAATCCCGGATTTTTTTTCCCAAAAAAACCACCAAAAAAAATTTTTTTTTTCCATTTTTTTTCCCTTCCTTCCTTCCTTCCTTTCCCCCTCGACGCCAAATCCTAAATCCACCAGAATCCCAAATTTCCCGCTGCTTTTTCTATGGAAAAAAACCAAAAAGAATGAACCAGAAACCCCAAAATCCCTTTTCTTATCCCATTTTTTTATCCCTTTCTCCATCCCATTCCTTCCCCTTCTCCGCCAATCCCGGATTTTTTTTCCCAAAAAACCACCAAAAAAAATGGGTTTTTTTAATTTTTTCCCCTCCTTCCTCCCCTTAATGCCAAATCCTAAATCCACCAGAATCCCAAATTTCCCGCTGCTTTCCCTATGGGGAAAACCCAAAAAGAATGAACCATAAACCCCAAAATCCCTTTTTTTATCCCATTTTTTTATCCCTTTCTCCATCCCATCCTTCCCATTCTCCCGGATTTTTTTCCTAGAAAATCTCCTGATTTCCCCCCACCCCCCCCAAATCCTAAATCCGCCAGAATCCCAAATTTCCCGCTGCTTTCCCTATGGAAAAAAACAAAAGCGATGGAGCCAGAAACCCCAAAATCCCTTTTTTTATCCCATTTTTTTTTCCTTTTCTCCATCCCATCCTCCCCTTCTCCGCCAATCCTGGATTTTTTTTCCCAAAAAACCAACCAAAAAAAAGGGTTTTTTTAATATTTTCCCCTCCTTCCTCCCCTCAACACCAAATCCCAAATCCACCAGAATCCCAAATTTCCTGCTGCTTTCCCTATGGGAAAAAAAAAACCAATGGAGCCAGAAACGCCAAAATCCCTTTTTTTTATCCTTTTTTTATCCCATTTTTTATCCCATTTTTTTATCCTTTTCTCCATCCCATCCTTCCCATTCTCCACCAATCCCATTTTTTTTTCCCAAAAAACCACCGAAAAAAAATTTTATTTTTTCCTTTCCTCCCCTCAACGCCAAATCCCAAATCCACCAGAATCCCAAATTTCCCGCTGCTTTCTCTATGGAAAAAACCCAAAAAGAATGAACCAGAAACCCCAAAATCCCTTTTTTTTTATCCAATTTCTTTTCTTTTTCCCCATCCCATTCCTTCCCATTCTCCACCAATCCTGGATTTTTTTTCCCAAAAAACCAACCAAAAAAAAAAAATTTTTTTTTTTCATATTTTTTTTCCCTTCCTTCCTTTCCCCCTCGACGCCGAATCCGTGGAATTCCCGCCGGGATCCGGGTGGGGAATGCCGGGGACGAGTCGCAAGCAGGTGGTAGAAAAAAACCGTAAAATCCATTTATTTCCTTCGCTCCTGGTTTGCTATGTACAACTTTAATGGAGGGATCTCGGCAGGAAACCACGGAAAACAACAAAATTCCCAGAATTGGGATTTTCCCGGAATTTTCTTTCCATCCCCCCCACTCGGGGATTTTTTTTCGCGTTTTTAAAAAGGATTTTTTGGGGAATTTTTGGGTTTTTTGGGAATTTTTTGGGGTTTTTTGGGGAATTTTTGGGAATTTTTTTGAGTTTTTTGGGAATTTTTTGGGTTTTTTGGCGCCGCGGGATGAGCTCAGGATTTTTTAGGGATTTTGGGGATAAACCACGAGGTTGGATATTTTTTTTTCCCTCCAAAAGTGGGAAAATCCCACTTTTTTTTTTTTTGGGGGGGTGTTTGGGACGCGACGGGGCGCGGAGCGGTTCCGGAATTCCGAAGGGAACGCGCTCGGAAAAAAATGGGAACGGCGACAACGGAATGAAAAAAATCCAAGGAAAAAACGAATCCAAAGGCGAACGAAACCCAACGGAAGCTTCCAGAATTCCGGGAGATTTTTGATGCCCGAAAAATCCCAAAAACTTTCACATTTTCCCGCCGAAAAACTCTGGGAATTCGGGGGTCGATCCCGCTGGGAAATTCTCGGGGAATTCTCTGGGAAACCCCACAAAACCCAACGAAAAATCCGAATTTTTTCGGGCGGAATTCCCGGTTTTTTGGGCGTTTTTTTCGTTTTTTCGCGTCGATCCCCGCGCGGATCCCTCCCCGCCCTGCCCGCGGCTCGGCGCTGGCCTCGGAATTCCTGGGAAAATCGGATTTATTTTGAGAGCAAAGAGAAATATTTTGGGTTTTTTTGGAGTTTTTTTTGAGTCTGAAGCGCTTTGGGGTCCGGCAGAGAGAGAGAGAGGACGGAGCAGGAGCAGGAATTTTAATTTTGCCTGTGCCGGGCTGGGAGGCGGTGCCGGAACGCTACAAAAAAAATAGAAAATAAAATGGGGAAAAGAAAGGGGGAAAAAAAAGGAAATGAAATGGGGAAAAGGGAAAAAAAATAGAAAATAAAATGGGGAAAAGAAAGGGAAAAAAAAAGATAAAAAATAATTAAATGGAGGAAAGAAAGGGGAAAAAAAACAAAATAAAATGGGGAAAAGAAAGGGGGAAAAAAAAGGAAATAAAATGGGGAAAAGGGAAAAAAATAGAAAATGAAATGGGGAAAAGAAAGGGGGAAGAAAAAATGATAAAAAAGGAATTAAATGGAGGAAAGAAAGGGGGAAAAATACAAAATAAAATGGGGAAAAGGGAAAAAATACAAAATAAAATGGGGAAAAGAAAGGGGGAAAAATGATAAAAAAGGAATTAAATGGAGGAAAGAAAGGGGGGAAAATACAAAATAAAATGGGGAAAAGAAAGGGGAAAAAAAAAGGAAAAAAAATGGGGAAAAGGGAAAAAAATAGAAAATAAAATGGGGAAAAGAAAGAGGGAAAAATAAATAATAAAAAAATATTCAGAAGTGAAAGAGGGAAAAGGAAAGGAAAAAATACAAAATAAAATGGGGAAAAGAAAGGGGAAAAAAAAGGAAATGAAATGAGGAAAAGGGAAAAAATACAAAATGAAATGGGGAAAAGAAAGGGGGAAAAAAGGAAATAAAATGGGGAAAATGGAAAAAAATACAAAATAAAATGGGGAAAAGAAAGGGGAAAATGATAAAAAAAGGAATTAAATGGAGGAAAGAAAGGGGGGAAAATAGAAAATAAAATGGGGAAAAGGGAAAAAAATACAAAATAAAATGGGGAAAAGAAAGGGGAAAAAAAAAGGAAATAAAATGAGGAAAAGGGAAAAAAAACACAAAATAAAATGGGGAAAAGAAAGGGGGGAAAAAAAGGAAATGAAATGGGGAAAAGAAAGGGGGAAAAATTATAAAAAAGGAATTAAATGGGGAAAAAAAAAGGAAATGAAATGAGGAAAAGGGAAAAAATACAAAAAGAAAGGGGGAAAAATATAAAAAAATTCAAAGTGAAAGAGGGAAAAGAAAAGGGGAAAATACAAATTAAATGCAGAAGAGAAAGGGGGGGAAAAAGGAAATGAAATGAGGAAAAGGGAAAAAAATACAAAATAAAATGGGGAAAAGAAAGGGGGAAAAATAATTAAAACAATTTCAAAGTGAAAGAGGGAAAAGGAAAGGGAAAAAATACAAAATAAATGGAGAAAAGAAAGGGAAAAATACGGAATTAAATGGAGAAGAGAAAGGGGAAAAAAGGAAATAAAATGAGGAAAAGGGAAAAAATTCAAAATAAAACGGGGAAAAGAAAGGGGGAAAAATATAAAAAAAATATTCAGAAGTGAAAGAGGGAAAAGGAAAGGGAAAAATACAAATTAAATGGAGAAAAGAAAGGGGGAAAAAAAGGAAATAAAATGAGAAAAAGGGAAAAAATACAAAATAAAATGGGGAAAAGAAAGGGAAAAATAATAATTTAAAAAATAAATTAAATGGAGAAAAGAAAGGGAAGGAAAAATATGAAATTAAATGGAAAAGAGAAAGGGAAAAAAAAGGAAATAAAATGAGGAAAAGCAAAGGAAAAAATTACAAAATGAAACAGAGAAATGAAAGGAAAAACAGGGAAAAGAAAAGAGGAAAAAAGGGAAAAAATATTAAAAAAACCAAAATGAAATAGAGAAAAGAAAGGGAATTTATTTTTTAAAAAAATAGGGCAAAGAAAGGGAAAAAATAAGGAAAGAAAATGGAGGAGAGGAAGGGGAAAAAATTAAAAATCGAAATGAAATAGAGGAAAGAAAGGGAAAAAACCCAAATCAAAATAGAGGAATGAAAGGGGAAAAATTTTAAAGAAATACGAAATAAAATGGAGAAAAGAAAGGGGAAAAATAATTTTAAAAATACGAAATAAAATGGAGAAAAGAAAGGGGAAAAATAATTAAAAAAAAAAGAAATAAAATGGAGAAAAGAAAGGGGAAAAATAATTTTAAAAAACGAAATAAAATGGAGAAAAGAAACGGGGAAAAATAGGAAATCAAATGGAGAAAATGATGGGAAAAATCCAAAATAAAATCGAGGAAAGAAAGGGAAAAAAACCAAATCAAAATAGAGAAATGAAAGGGGAAAAATGTAAAAGAAATACGAAATAAAATGGAGAAAAGAAAGGGGAAAAATTGTGGAGGGAAAGGGAAAAATAAAAAAAAAAAACGAAATAAAATGGAGAAAAGAAACAGGAAAAATTGTGGAGGGAAAGGGAAAAATAAAAAAAAATGCAAAATAAAATGGAGAAAAGAAACGGGGAAAAATAGGAAATCAAATGGAGAAATGATGGGAAAAATCCAAAATAAAATAGAGGAAAGAAAGGGAGAAAAAAAAATTTTAAAAATTAAAAGTAAAAAAGGAGGGAAAGGGGAAAAAAAGGGGAAATGAAGAGAAAAAAAAAAAGAAAAAAAAGGGAAATAAAGAGGAAAAAACTTTTTTAAAAAAAAGAAGGAAAAAACCAAAAACCGCTGAGCCGAGAGCAGAGGGAGCGGGAATTTCCAGCCCGGAATTTTGGGAGAAACCACCCAGGGGAGGAGGGGGAGGAGAAAAAAAAAGGAAAAAAAAATAAAATTAAATTTAAAAAGTGGAAAAATGTGCAAATCCTCCCAAATTTGAGATTTGGGGCCGGGGGGGGCTCGGCAGCTGCGGGGGCTCCGACGGCCGGCGCGGAATTCCCGAATAATTCATTAATTCCTGAATAATTAATTAATTCCCGAATAATTAATTAATTCCCGAATAATTAATTAATTGATTCCCAAATAATTAATTCATTCCCGAATAATTCATTAATTAATTCCCGAATAATTAATTCATTCCCGAATAATTAATTCATTCCCGAATAATTCATTAATTAATTCCCGAATAATTCATTAATTCCCGAATAATTAATTCATTCCCGAATTCCCTTGGGAATGGCAGAGTGGGGGCTGGAGCGGCCTGGGCAGGAACGGGTTAATTTTATTTCTTTTTTTTTAATTTTTCTTTCATTTTGGTTTCATTTCTTTTCATTTCTTTCTTTCTTGACATTTTTTTATCCGTTTTTATTTTTAATTTATTTTGAATTTATTTTAATTTATTTTTAATTTATTTTTAATTTATTTTTAATTTATTTTTTTTTCACCCTTTAAATTTTTTTAAAATATTTTTGCTCCATTTGCTTTAAATATTTTAACTCATTTTTTAAACTTCTTTTAAATAATTTTGATCTTTTTAATAATTCTGATTAATTCTTTATGCCTTTAAAATATTTTTTAAAATTGACTCTTTATTTCTTTAGAATATTTAATTCCTTTTAATTTAATTCCTTTTAATTTAATCTTTATTCCTTTAAAACATCTTTACTCCTTTTAAAATATTTTTTGAAATTCACCTTTTCTTTACAATATTTTTTTAAATTTATTTCTTTTAAATATTTGAAATTTTTATTTCTTTAAAATATTTTTTAGATTAATTTTAAATATCTTTCATTTCTCCTCGTCCTCTTTAAGCCTTTTGAAATAATTTGATTTTCTTCTTTATTTAATGTTATTTTTTTTAAATCCTACTTTAAATCTCCTCTGAGTTTTAAATCCTTTTCCATTTTATTGAAATTAAAAAAAAAAAAAGGATTTTTTAACCATTTCCCTCGTTTATTTGGAATTTGGATTCGGTTTTTTTGGCCCAGTTTTGGTTTTTTATTGGGGGGAACCAAACCCTGCAGCTCATCCTGGCCGGGGGGCGACCCCAACGTGACCCCAAAGTGACCCCAAAGGTGACCCTGAGGGTGACCCCAAAGTGACCTTGAAGTGACCCTGAGGGTGACCCCAAAGTGACCTTGAAGTGACCCCAAAGTGGCCCTGAGGGTGACCTCAAAGTGACCCCAAAGTGACCCTGAGGGTGACCCCGACCCTGAGGGTGACCCCAAAGATGACCCTGGTGACCCTGAGGGTGACCCCAAAGTGACCCTGAGGGTGACCCCAAAGTGACCCTGAGGGTGACTCCAAAGGTGACCCAGGTGACCCTGAGGGTGATCCTGAGGGGGACCTCAAAGGTGACCCCAAAGTGGCTCTGAGGGTGACCATGAAGGTGACCCCAAGGGTGACCTCAAAGACAACCCCAAAGGTGACCCTGAGGGTGACCCCAAAGGTGACCCCAGAGTGACCCTGAGGGTGACCTCGAAGGTGACCCCGAGGGTGACCCCAAAGGCGACTTTGAAGGTGACCTTGAAGATGACCCTGCAGGTGACCCCACAGGTGACCTTGAAGGTGACCTCAAAGGCGACCTCGAAGGTGACCCCAAGGGCAATCCCAAAGGTGACCCCGAGGGAAACCCCACAGGCGACCTTAAAGGTGACCCTGACGGTGACCTGGAAGGTGACCTGGAAGGTGACCCCAAAGGTGACCTCAAAGGTGACCCCAGGGGCAACCCCAAAGGTGACTTTGAAGGCGACCTCGAAGATGACCCCAAGGGCAACCCCAAAGGTGACCTTAAAGGTGACCCTGACGGTGACCTGGAGGGTGACCCCAAGGGCGACCCCAAATCCGACCTCAAAGGTGACCCCAAAGATGACCCTGAGGGCCACCCCCAAGGGTGACCTCAAAGGTGACCCTGATGGTGGCCCCGAAGGCGACTTTGAAGGCGACCTCAAAGATGACCCTGAAGGTGACCTGGAAGGTGACCTAGGGGGTGACCCCAAGGGTGACCTCAAAGGCGGGCCCCAAAGGTGACCCCACAGGCAACCTTGAGGGTGACCCTGAAGGTGACCCCAAAGGTGACCCCAAGGGCAACCCACAGGTGACCTCAAAGGTGTCCCCCCAGGTGTCCCCCCAGGTGTCCCCCAGGTGTCCCCCCAGGTGTCCCCCAGGTGTCCCCCAGGTGTCCCCCAGGTGTCACCCCCAGGTGTCCCCCAGGTGTCCCCCCGGTGTCCCCCCAGGTGTTCCCCAGGTGTCCCCCAGGTGTCCCCCAGGTGTCACCCCCAGGTGTCCCCCCAGGTGTCCCCCGGTGTCCCCCCAGGTGTTCCCCAGGTGTCCCCCCAGGTGTCCCCCAGGTGTCCCCCCAGGTGTCCCCCCAGGTGTCCCCCAGGTGTCCCCCCAGGTGTCCCCCCAGGTGTCCCCCCGGGCGTCCCCGGCGGCGCCGCCCCCGCCTCCCTCCCCCCGGCCGCGGTGCCGGCGTTCCCGAGCCGTTTCCGAATGGGTTCTCTTGGTGATGGCCCCCTCGTGGGATGGCACCCATGGGATGTGTTGGGGCCGGGCCGTGCCGTGCCGTGCCGTGCCGGCGGCCCCGGCGCGTTTCCCCGCTCAGATCTCGTTGTTCCGGCCGGCGCCGCCGGCGCCGTACTCACTGGAGCGCGGCGCCATGCCCAGGTACTGCTTCAGGAACTCGCTAAACCTCTTCTGGTTGTTCCACTTCCGCGCCGACTTGCGCACCCCCGATGAAGCCCCCGTACCTCTTCTGCACCCCCTTGGCCGCCCGGCCCGCTCCCGCCGGCCGCCGGGAAATGTCCTCCTCCTCCTCCTCCCGCTGCTCCTCCTCCCGACGGCCGGGCCGCGCCAAAGCTCCCGGCGCCGCCGGCTCGGCCTGGCCCGCTCGAGGAGGTTCGGCCGGCGCGGCGCCGGGCCAGGCGCGGGGCGGAGAGGCGGCGCGGCCGCGGGGCGGCTCGGCCAGCGGCGGCGGCGGCGGCGCAGAGCTCCCAGGTGGCCCTGGGCACCGCTTGGCCTTCGCACTCCAGGATGCAGATCTGGGGAGGGGAAGGAGAGGAGGGACGTCACGGAGCCGGCTGGGGACCGATCGCGGCACAACGGTTGGGTTGGAAGAGATGGTGGTGTAACAACGGTTGGGTTGGAAGGGATGGTGGTGCAACAATAGTTGGGTTGGAAGGGATTGCGGTGTAACAGCGGTTGGCTTGGAAGGGATGGTGGCACAGCAACGGTTGGGTTGGAAGGGGTCGTGGTGTAACAATGGTTGGGTCGGAAAGGATCCAGGCCAAGGGTTGGGTTGGAAGGGATTGTGGCACAACGGTTGGGTTGGAAGGGATCACAGCCCAATGGTTGGGTCAGAAAGGATGGCGGCACAACAACGGTTGGGTTGGAAGGGATTGCAGTGCAGCAATAGTTGGGTTGGAAGGGATGGTGCCCAACAACAGTTGGGTTGGAAGGGATGGTGGTGTAACAATGGTTGGGTTGGAAGGGATCACGGTGCTACGGTTGGGTTGGAAAAGTTCACAGTGCAGCAATAGTTGGGTTGGAAGGGATGGTGGTGCAACGGTTGGGTTGGAAGTGATCACAGTGCAATGGTTGGGTTGGAAGGGATCCAGCCCAAGGGTTGGGTTGGAAGTGATCACAGCCCAGTGGTTGGGTTGGAAAGGATCACGGTGCTACGGTTGGGTTGGAAGGGTTCACAGTGCAATGGTTGGGTTGGAAGGGATGGTGGCACAGCAATGGTTGGGTTGGAAGAGATCCCAGCCCAACCGTTGGGTTGGAAGGGATGGCACCCAACAATGGTTGGGTTGGAAGAGGTCACAGCCAGTGGTTGGTTGGAAGGGATGGTGCCCAACAATGGTTGGGTTGGAAGGGATTGTTGCCCAGCAGTTGGGTTGGAAGGGATTGCACCCAACGGTTGGGTTGGAAGGATGGTGCCCAACAACGGTTGGGTTGGAAGGGCTCACGGCCCAAGGGTTGGGTTGGAAGGGATGGTGGCACAGCAATGGTTGGTGTGAAAGGGATCACAGCCAACGGTTGGGGTGGAAGGGATCCAGCCCAAGGGTTGGGTTGGAAGTGGTCACAGCCCAGTGGTTGGGTTGGAAGGGATCATGGTGTAACAACGGTTGGGTTGGACGGGATCACGGCCCAATGGTTGGGTCAGAAAGGGTGGCGGCACAACAACGGTTGGGTTGGAAAGGATCACGGTGCTACGGTTGGGTTGGAAGAGATCGCAGTGCAGCAATAGTTGGGTTGGAAGGGATGGTGGCACAGCAACGGTTGGGTTGGAAGAGATCCCAGCCAGTGGTTGGGTTGGAAGGGATCACACCCAACCATTGGGTTGGAAGGGATGGTGCCCAACAACGGTTGGGTTGGAAGAGCTCACGGCCCAACGGTTGAGTTGGAAGGGATCGTGGCACAGCAATGGTTGGTGTGAAAGGGATCCAGCCCAAGGGTTGGGTTGGAAGTGATCACAGCCCAGTGGTTGGGTTGGAAAGGATCACGGTGCTACGGTTGGGTTGGAAGGGTTCACAGTGCAATGGTTGGGTTGGAAGGGATCGCAGTGCAGCAATAGTTGGGTTGGAAGGGATGGTGGCACAGCAATGGTTGGGTTGGAAGAGATCACAGCCAGTGGTTGGGTTGGAAGGGGTCACACCCAACTGTTGGGTTGGAAGGGATGGTGCCCAACAACGGTTGGGTTGGAAGGGATGGTGGTGCAACAATGGTTGGGTTGGAAGGGATCGCGGTGCTACGGTGGGGTTGGAAGGGATGGTGGTGCTACGGTGGGGTTGGAAGGGATCGTGGTGCTACGGTGGGGTTGGAAGGGATGGCCGCCCAACGGTGGGGTTGGAAGGGGTCGCCACCAAATCCCGGTGCTCCGGCATCGCCCAACCCGTCAAGAAAGGTCGGTGGGAAGGTGCCGGCAGCTCGTCAGCGCGTCCCTGGCCCCGTCCCCAGAGGTGGCTCCTCCCCAGCCCCGCTCCTGGGCTCCCAGAGGGGGTGAAGGTGCTGGAGATGCTCGGCCTGGCTCTCTGACCTTCCCCTGGCCGCCTTTGCCAGGAGCTGCCCCCATCCCAAATTCCCTGTGGGATTCTGCGCTCCCGCTCTGAGCCCTGCGGGGTCCGACCAGCCAGAAATGCTCAGGGGTGGGATGGTGGAGGTGGGATGGGACCGTGGAGGTGGGACAGGGTGATGGAGGTGGGACAGGGTGGTGGAGGTGGGATGGGACCGTGGAGGTGGGACAGGATGGAGGTGGGACGGGATGGAGGTGGGACAGGATGGTGGAGATGGGAAGGGGTGGAGGTGGGACAGGGTGGAGGTGGGACAGGGTGATGGAGGTGGGATGGGACCGTGGAGGTGGGACAGGATGGTGGAGGTGGGACAGGGTGGAGGGTGGGACAGGATGGAGGTGGGACAGGATGATGGAGATGGGAAGGGGTGGAGGTGGGACAGGATGGTGGAGGTGGGACAGGACAGGATGGGATGGTGGAGATGGGAAGGGATGGAGGCAGGAAGGGACGGTGGAGATGGGACGGGACAGTGGAGGTGGGACAGTTTGGTGGAGGTGGGACAGGATGGAAGCAGGACAGGATGGTGGAGGTGGGATGGGATGGAGGTGGGACAGGATGGAGTTGGAGCAGGATATTGGGGGTGGGATGGGATGGTGGAAGTGGGATGGGACGGTGGAGGTGGGAATGGACAGTGGAGTGGGACAGGATGAAGGCAGGACGGGATGGTGGAGATGGGATGGGACAGTGGAGGTGGGACAGGATGGAGACAGGACACGGTATTAGAGGGTGGGATGGGACAGGATGAAAGTGGGACAGGATGGAGGTGGGATAGGATGGGATGGGATGGGATGGAGGTCGGGGGGGGACAGTGGAGGTGGGACAGGGTATTGGAGGTAGAACAGAATGGATGCAGGATGGGATGGAGGTGGGACAGGATGGAGGTGGGAGGGGGCTGGTGGAGGTGGGACAGGATGGAGGTGGGAGGGGCTGGTGGAGGTGGGACAGGATGGAGGCAGGACAGGATGGAGGTCAAGGGGGACAGTGGAGGTGGGACAGGATATTGAAGCTAGGAATGGACGGTGGAGGTGGGACAGGATGGAGATGGGACAGGATTTGGAGGTGGGATGGGACAGGATGGAGGTGGGACAGGATGGAGGCAGGACAGGACGGTGGAAGTGGGACAGTGGAGGTGGGACAGGACGGTGGAGGTGGGACAGGGACCTCTGGCCCTGGCCCATTCCCATGGCAGCTCCCGGTGCCTGGAGCTGTTCCTCCCCAGGAGCTCCCGAGCTTTCTCCAGCCGGGAATGTTCCTCTGGATGGCAGCAGAGCCCTGCGAGCTCCCACCAGCCCTCCCAGCCCTGAACCTCGGCTCAGCTTCTCCAGCCCCGTCATCCTGAGGAGATCCAGGTCCTCCAGGTTCATCTGCCCCGGGATTGTCCTCCAGGACATCCTGGGACACCAGGATGGAGGCCAAGCTCAGCTTCTCCTCCATAAACCCACCGGCTGCTCCCGGGGACCTCCCCGTCCTCTGCGCCTTCGGAGCAGCCCCGCGGGATGGAGATGGAGACACCAAACCCAACCCCGGCCCCGCTGTGGGGTTTTGGTGCCACCAAACCCAACCCCGGCCCTGCTGTGGGGTTTTGGTGCCACCAAACCTGAACCCAGCCCCTCTGTGGGGTTTTGGTGCCACCAAACCCAACCCCAGCCCCACTGTGGGGTTTTGGTGCCACCAAACCCAACCCCGGCCCCGCTGTGGGGTTTTGGTGTCACCAAAACTGAATCCAGCCCTGCTGTGGGGTTTTGGTGTCACCAAACCCAACCCTGGCCCCACTGTGGGGTTTTGGTGTCGCCAAACCTGAACCCAGCCCCGCTGTGGGGTTTTGGTGCCACCAAACCCAACTCTGGGCCCTCTGTGGGGTTTTGGTGTCACCAAACCCAACCCCGGCCCCTCTGTGGGGTTTTGGTGTCACCAAACCCAGTCTTGGCCCCTCTGTGGGGTTTTGGTGTCACCAAACCTGAACCCAGCCCTGCTGTGGGGTTTTGGTGCCACCAAACCCAACCCCAGCCCCTCTGTGGGGTTTTGGTGCCACCAAACCTGAACCCGGCCCCGCTGTGGGGTTTTGGTGCCACCAAACCCAACCCTGGCCCTGCTGTGGGGTTTTGGTGCCACCAAACCCAACCCCGGCCAATCTGTGGGGTTTTGGTGCCACCAAACCCAACCCCAGCCCCACTGCGGGGTTTTGGTGTCACCAAACCTGAACCTGGCCCTGCTGTGGGGTTTTGGTGCCACCAAACCCAACCCTGGCCCTGCTGTGGGGTTTTGGTGCCACCAAACCCAACCCTGGCCCCGCTGTGGGGTTTTGGTGCCACCAAACCCAACCCCCTGGGAAAAACCATCCCGAAGAAAACCGCGGAAGAGCCGAATGGGATGAACACCAGGAGGAACCACCTGAGAACAAAGCCTGGAGTTCCTCCTGGAAATTCACCAAAATTCCTTTTTTTTTTGCCCCCTAAATCCAAGGAATTCCCATGGGATGGGACAACAGGGGAGCTGGAGGACATCCAGGGTGGCCTCATGGCCACCAAACCTCAGCAGAACCTCTCTTCACCGTCCCCTTGGCCACCAGGAGGTGCCACCAGCCCCGGCGAGGTTCCTCTGTGTCCCTGGGAAGTTTTGTCACCCAACAAAACCCAAAAGGAGGAGAATTGTCCCCAAAGCAGGCGGTGACCGGGGGTTCTGGAGGGTGGGACCTTGCGAGGTCCTCTCCTGGCATCTCCGGGGCTTTGGGAGGCTCTGTGATGGATGATGCCATGGAGGGGACAGCTCGGTCACCCTCCGGCACGGACATTCCGGGAAAATGTTCTCCTGGAAATGGCTCCGGCCGGGAATCCTCGGAGAGCAGCGGCCAAAGCCACCTGGGGAGGTCCTTCCTGACCCGAGGAGATCCTTCCTGACCCAGGGAGTTCCTTCCCGACTTGGGGAGGTCCTTCCCGACCTGAGGAGGTCCTTTCCGACCTGAGGAGGTCCTTCCCCGACCTGGGGAGGTCCTTCCTGACCCGGGGAGGTCCTTCCTGACCTGGGGAGGTCCTTCCTGACCTGAGGAGGTCCTTCCCGACCTCCAGAGTTCCTTCCCGACCTGGGGAGGTCCTTCCTGACCTGGGGAGGTCCTTCCTGACCTGGGGAGGTCCTTCCCGACCTGGGGAGGTCCTTCCTGACCTGGGGAGGTCCTTCCTGACCTGGGGAGGTCCTTCCTGACCTGGGGAGGTCCTTCCCGACCTGGGGAGGTCCTTCCCGACCTCCAGAGTTCCTTCCCGACCTGGAGAGGTCCTTCCTGACCCAGGGAGGTCCTTCCTGACCCGAGGAGGTCCTTCCTGACCTGGGGAGGTCCTTCCTGACCCGGGGAGGTCCTTCCTGACCCGGGGAGGTCCTTCCTGACCCGAGGAGGTCCTTCCTGACCCGAGGAGGTCCTTCCTGACCCGGGGAGGTCCTTCTCAACCTCCGGAGTTCCTTCCCAACCTGAGGAGGTCCTTCCTGACCCGGGGAGGTCCTTCCTGACCCGGGGAGGTCCTTCTCAACCTCCGGAGTTCCTTCCTGACCTGGGGAGGTCCTTCTCAACCTCCGGAGGTCCTTCTCAACCTCTGGAGGTCCTTCCTGACCTGGGGAGGTCCTTCCTGACCTGGGGAGGTCCTTCTCAACCTCCGGAGTTCCTTCCCAACCTGAGGAGGTCCTTCCTGACCTGGGGAGGTCCTTCCCGACCCGGGGAGGTCCTTCCCAACCTGGGGAGGTCCTTGCTGACCTGGGGAGGTCCTTCCTGACCTGGGGAGGTCCTTCCCAACCTGAGGAGGTCCTTCCTGACCCGAGGAGGTCCTTCCTGACCAGGGGAGGTCCTTCCTGACTTGGAGAGGTCCTTCCTGACCAGGGGAGGTCCTTCCTGACCTGGGGAGGTCCTTCCCGACGTTTGGTGGCCTCAGGGACCGGGACAGGGACGTTTCACCCAAGGCTTGGGTGGAGAGCAGCAGGTCCCTGTCCCTCCCTGGCACTGGGAATTCCCGGGATCCGCGGAGCTGAGGGGACTTCCTGGGTCCTGGCTTTGGAAAGGGTGGGAGGTGGCACCAAATCCCAGCACGAGGCTTCTCCCGGCCCAAACCGAGCCTTGAGACCCCAAATCCCACCGTGAGACCCCAAATCCCACCGTGAGACCCTAAATCCCACCATGAGACCCCAGATCCCACCATGAGACCCTAAATCCCACCATGAGACCCCAGATCCCACCATGAGACCCTAAATCCCACCATGAGACCCCAGATCCCACCATGAGACCCCAGATCCCAACATGAGACCCCAAATCCCACCATGAGACCCTAAATCCCACCATGAGACCCCAGATCCCACCACGAGGCTTCTCCTGGCCCAAACTGAGCCTTGAGACCCCAAATCCCACCATGAGACCCCAAATCCCACCATGAGACCCCAGATCCCAACATGACACCCCAAACCTCACCGTAAGACCCCAAATCCCACCACGAGATCCCAAATCCCACCATGAGGCTTCTCCCACTACAAACTGAGCCTCAGGAGACCCCAAATCCCACCACGAGACCCCAAATCCCGGTCCAAGCTGCTCCGGCTTTGGGGCAGGACCTGCCAGGGGCTCCGTGGGCCGTTCCCGTCCCGGTTCCTCCGCAGGCTCCCGTTGGAGCTCCAGAGCAGGAGCAGGACGAGGGGGTCCCACCGAGGGAGCAGGAGCAGGACAAGGGGGTCCCACTGGGGCTCCACCATTTTGGGGCCCAACCGGGGTGGTGGGACCCCAAAACTTGGGATGGCACCTGGAAGTTTCTGCTTCCTCCTGGGGTGGGTTTTTTGGGATCTTTCCCAACCCTGGGGGCTTCCAAGCTGCCGGCTCCTTTTGGGAACGTGGTGGGATCCCATCTCCTGCTGGGATTTATGGTCCCAAATAACCGGGGAGGATTTGGGAGCTGGGAAAACCCCAAATCCCGGGTTCAGTCCCGTGGGGGAGGCGAACAGAGACCTCCTGGAGGAGCTGGGGGTTCTCCGAGCTCGTCCCACCCCGCTGGGGCTCCCAGCGGGAATTTGGGGGCTCCGCAGGGATTTTTGGGGTTGGGATGGGTGAGGCAGAGAGGGGGGAGGGAAGCTGGGGATGGTTGGGGTGTGGGGAGCATCGTGATTTGGGATCCTCACCCTGATTTGGGATCCTCACCCTGATTTGGGATCCTCACCCTGATTTGGGATCCTCACCCTCCATCGGGACCATCCTGACCTGGGATCTTCACCTTCCCTTGGGACCAGCCTGATTTGGGATCCCCACCCTGAACTGAGATCGTCACCCTGGTTTGGGATCTTCACCCTGAATTGGGATCTTCACCTTCCCTCACAACCATCCTGATTTGGGATCTTCACCCTGATTGGGATCTTCACCCTGAATTGGGATCTTCACCCTGAATTGGGACCATCCTGATTTGGGATCTTCACCCTGATTTGGGATCTTCACCTTCCCTCAGGACCATCCTGATTTGGGATCCTCACCCTGATTTGGGATCTTCACCTTTCCTCAGGACCATCTCAGTGCCCATTCAGGACCATCCTGGATGTCCCCAGCACCTGATTGGGGATCTTCAGCCTGAACGGGGACCATCCTGGTTTGGGATCCTCACCCTGATTTGGGATCCTCACCCTCCATTGGGACCATCCTGATCTGGGATCTTCACCTTCCCTTGGGACCAGCCTGATTTGGGATCCCCACCCTGAACTGAGATCGTCACCCTGATTTGGGATCTTCACCCTGAATTGGGATCTTCACCTTCCCTCAGGACCATCCTGATTGGGATCTTCACCCTGATTTGGGACCTTCACCTCCCCTCAGGACCATCCTGATTTGGGATCTTCACCCTGATGTGGGACCATCCTGATTTGGGATCCTCACCCTGATTTGGGATCTTCACCTTCCCTCAGGACCATCTCAGTGCCCATTCAGGACCATCCTGGATGTCCCCAGCACCTGATTTGGGATCTTCACCCTGAACTGGGACCATCCTGGTTTGGGATCTTCCTGATTTGGGATCTTCACCCTGATCTGGGATTGCCACCCTCCCACAGGACCATCCTGATTTGGGATCCTCACTCAGATTTGGGACCCTCACCCAGATTTGGGACCATCCCGGTGCCCACCCAGGAGTGACAATGACAGCAGATGGCACCTTCCCCCACCAACCCCAAATCCCTGCAGACCCCAGCACAGGGAGGAGGTGCCCAGAGACCCATGGGCTTGGGGACAAGGGACAGTGACACCCACGGTGTCCCTCAGCCCCCAGCACAGGGAGGAGGTGCCCAGGAGCTTGGGGACAGGGGACAGTGACACCCACGGTGTCCCTCAGCCCCTGGTGGAGGAGGTGCCCATGGGGTTTGGGGACAAGGGACAAGGGATGGTGACACCCACGGTGTTCCTCAGCCCCCAGCACAGGGTGGAGTTCTCCAGGAGCTTGGGGACAGGGGGACAGTGGCGGTGGCACTCACAGTGTCCCTCAAACCCCAGTGGAGGAGGAGGAGCCCATGGGGTTTGGGGACAGGGGTTTGGGGACAGGGGTTTGGGGACAGGGGGACAGTGGCGGTGGCACTCACAGTGTCCCCCAGACCCCAGCACAGGGAGGAGGAGCCCATGGGGGTTGGGGACAGGGGTTTGGGGACAGGGGACGGTGGCGGTGGCACTCATGGCATCCCTCAAACCCCAGTGGAGGAGGAGGTGCCCATGGGGTTTGGGGACAGGGGTTTGGGGACAGGGGATGGTGGTGGTGGCACTCACGGTGTCCCCCAGACCCCAGCACAGGGAGGAGGAGCCCATGGGGTTTGGGGACAGGGGTTTGGGGACAGGGGTTTGGGGACAGTGGTGGTGGCACTCACGAGGACGTCGAAGCTGTCGCGGTAGAGCTGCCGGTCGCAGTGCAGGCAGTCGCCCCGGCAGTCGCCGCGCGCGCGGGGCGAAGAGGCAGAGCAGCAGCAGGTCCCAGAGCACGGCCCTCATGGTGCCACCGGCTGCGGCTGCGGGGACAGACCCGTCAGAGCCCCGCCGGCCCCAAAAACCCCACAGAGCCACGTGGAACCCCGTAAAACCCCACAAAATCCCACAAAATCCCACAGAGCCCCGTGGAACCCCATAAAACCCCACAGAGCCCCGTGGAACCCCATAAAACCCCACAAAATCCCACAGAGCCACGTGGAATCCTGTGGAACCCCATAAACCCCCACAAAATCCCACAAAATCCCACAGAGCCCCGTGGAAATCCTGTGGAACCCCGTAAAACACCACAAAATCCCACAAAGTCCCGTGGAAATCCTGTGGAACCCCGTAAAACCCTGCAAAACCCCGCAAAATGCCACAGAGCCCCGTGGAAATCCTGTGGAACCCCGTAAAACCCTGCAAAATCCTGTGAAACCCCATAAAACACCACAGAGCCCCGTGGAAATACTGTGGAACCCCGCAAAATCCCACAAAATCCCACAGAGCCTGTGGAAATCCTGTGGAACCCCATAAAACCCTGCAAAACCCGACAAAGCCCCGTGGAAATCCTGTGGAACCCCATAAAGCACCACAAAATCCCACAGAGCCCAGTGAAATCCTGTGGAACCCCATAAAACCCCACAAAATCCCACAAAATCCCACAGAGACCCGTGGAAATCCTGTGGAACCCCATAAAACCCTGTAAAGCCCCACAAAATCCCACAGAGCCCCGTGGAATCCTGTGGAACCCCGTAAAACACCACAAAATCCCACAAAGCCCCGTGGAATCCTGTGGAACCCGTAAAACCCCACAAAATCCTGTGAAACCCCACAAAATCCCACAAAGTCCTGTGGAGTCCTGTGGAACCCCATAAAACCCCACAAAATCACGTGGAAATTCTGTGGAACCCTGTAAAACCCCACAAAATCCTGTGAAACCCCATAAAATCCCACAAAAATCAGTGAATCCCTCTGGAACCCCGCAAAATCCCACAAAGCCCCGTGGAATCCTGTAAAATCTCGTAAAATCCCACAAAATCCTGTGAAACACCAGAAAATCCCACAAAGCCCAGTGAAAACCTGGGAAACCTCGTAAAATCCCAGAAAATCCCACAAAGACCTGTGAAATCCCGCAAAATCCCACAAAACTTGGTGAAACCCTGTGGAACCCCACAAGATCCCACAAAGCCCTGTGAAATCCTGTGAAATCCCGCAAAATCCCACAAAACTCTGTGAAATCCTATGAAACCCCAAAGAATCCCCCAAAACCTGGTGAAATCCTGTGAAACCTCGTAAAATGCTGCAAAAATCCCACAAAACCCGGTGAAATCCTGTGAAACCCCAAAAAATCTGGTGAAATCTTGTGAAACTCCATAAAATCCCACAAAGCCTGGTCAAACCCTGTGAAACCCCGCAAAATCCTGCAAAATCCCCCCAAACCCTGTAAAATCCCAGAAAACCCCGCCAAACCCTACAAAATCCTCCAAAATCCCATGAAATGCTGTGAAACCCCACAAAACCCTGTGAAACCCCACAAAACCCTGTAAATTCACTTGAAACCCTGCAAATTCCCTTGAAACCCTGCAAAATCCCACAAAATCCCGTGAAATCCCTCCAAATCCTGCAAAACCCCACAAAACCTTGGAAATCCCTGCAAAACCCCGTTAAACCCTGTAAAATCCCATGAAACCCCACAAAATCCCACAAAACCCCGCAAAGCCGGAGGGCGCCTGCAGCGAAAGGGGCTCGGCCTGAGCCCGGCCCCTCCATTCCCAAATGATCCCGTTGGGAAAGGAGCCGATCCCAAAAGGATCCCACTCACTGTGCCCCAATTATCCCGTTGGGAAAGGAGCCGATCCCAAAAGGATCCCACTGTGCCCAAATGATCCCGTTGGGAAAGGAGCCGATCCCAAAAGGATCCGATCCCAAAAGGATCCCGTTGGATTTTCTGGGTAAAGGAGCTGATCCCAAAAGGATCCCTCTGTGCCCCAATTATCCCGTTGGGAAAGGAGCCGATCCCAAAAGGATCCCTCTGTGCCCAATCCCACTGGGAAAGGATCCGATCCCAAAAGGATCCCCTGTGCCCCAATTATCCCGCTGGGAAAGGATCCGATCCCAAAAGGATCCCGTTGTGCCTGAATGATCCCGTTGGGAAAGGAGCCGATCCCAAAACGATCCCGTTGAATTTTCTGGGTAAAGGAGCCGATCCCAAAAGGATCCCTCTGTGCCCCAATTATCCCGTTGGGAAAGGAACCCAAGCCGATCCCAAAAGGATCCCGTTGGCTTTTCTGGGAAAGGAGCCGATCCCAAAAGGATCCAACTGTGCCTGAATGATCCCGTTGGGAAAGGAGCCGATCCCAAAAGGATCCCGTTGGATTTTCTGGGAAAAGGAGCCGATCCCAGAAGGATCCCTCCGTGCCCCAATTATCCTGCTGGGAAAGGAACCCAAGCCGATCCCAAAAGGATCCCGTTGGATTTTCTGGGAAAAGGAGCCAATCCCAAAAGGATCCCGTTGGATTTTCTGGGTAAAAGAGCCGACCCCAAAAGGATCCCACTGTGCCCGAATGATCCCACTGGGAAAGGAGCCGACCCCAAAAGGATCCCTCTGTGCCCAAATGATCCCATTGGGAAAGGAGCCGATCCCAAAACGTTTCCATTGGATTTTCTGGGTAAAGGAGCTGATCCCAAAAGGATCCCCTGTGCCCCAATTATGAGAAAGGATCTGATCCCAAAAGGATCCCTCTGTGCCTGAATGATCCCATTGAGAAAGGAGCCGATCCCAAAAGGATTCCATTGGATTTTCTGGGTAAAGGAGCCGATCCCAGAAGGATCCCACTGTGCCCCAATTATCCCGTTGGGAAAGGATCCGATCCCAAAAGGATCCCGTTGTGCCTGAATGATCCCGTTGGGAAAGGAGCCGATCCCAAAAGGATCCCACTCACTGTGCCCCAATTATCCCGTTGGGAAAGGAACCCAAGCCGATCCCAAAAGGATCCCGTTGGATTTTCTGGGTAAAGGATCCGATCCCAAAAAGATCCCGTTGGATTTTCTGGGAAAAGGAGCCCAAAAGGATCCCGTTGGATTTTCCAGGCGGTTCTCCTGACCCAGGGCCGGGTTTGGTTCGGTGGGTTTGGTGTTTTAGTGGGGTTTGGTGTTTTAGTGGGGTTTGGTTTAATAAGGTTTATTATTTCAATGGGGTTTTGTTTAATGGGGTTTATCTCATTGGGGTTTAGTTTAATGGGGTTTGGTTTAGTGGGGTTTGGTTTAGTGGGGTTTGGTATCTCAGTGGGGTTTGTGATCTCAGTGGGGTTTGGTTTAATAGGGTTTATTATTTCAGTGGGGTTTATTTTAATGGGGTTTGTTCCAGTGGGGTTTACCTCAGTGGGGTTTACCTCAGTGGGGTTTGGTTTAATGGGGTTTGGTTTAATGGGGTTTGGTTTAGTGGGGTTTGGTACCTCAGTGGGGTTTAGTTTAATGGGGTTTGTTCCAGTGGGGTTTGGTATCTCAATGGGGTTTGGTTTATTGGGGTTTATTTCAGTGGGGCATTCCCAGCTGTTCCCAATTCCCACCCGCTCCAATCCCTGCTCCGGGCTGGTTCTGGCCAGCTGCCACCCCTGTCCCTGTCCCCACCCCTGTCCCTGTCCCTGTCCCCGTCCCCACCCCTGTCCCTGTCCCCGTCCCCGTCCCTGTCCCTGTCCCCGTCCCCATTGGGTTCTTTCCTTGCCCCCAGCAGGGATTGCCGGGATCTGAGCCCCATTCCCAGAGAATTCCCAGAGAATTCCGTGTCCCAGCTGGCTTGGACAACAGGTGCAGGGGACAGTGCAGGGACCAGGCGGAGGTGACAGAGGTGACAGAGGTGGGGATGTGGCACTGGGTTTGGGGACAATTAAAGAACCAGACAGGGGTGACAGAGAGGGACAGGATGGGGATGTGACACCAGGTCTGGGGACAATTAAAGGACCAGACAGGGGTGACAGAGACGGGGATGTGGCACCGGGTTTGGGGACAATTCAGGGATCAGGTGGAGGTGACAGAGGTGGCAGAAGTGACAGAGGTGGGGATGTGGCACCGTGTTCAGGGGACAATTAAAGAACCAGACAGAGGTGACAGAGACAGGGATGTGGCACCAGGTTTGGGGACAATTCAGGGACCAGGCAGAGGAGACAGAGGTGGCAGAGATGAGGATGTGGCACAAGGCTTGGGGACAATTGGACAACCAGACAGAGGTGACAGAGATGGGGATGTGGCACTGGGTTTGGGGACAATTAAAGGACCAGGCGGAGGTGACACAGGTGACAGAGATGAGGATGTGGCATGAGGCTTGGGTACAATTCAGGGATCAGGTGGAGGTGACAGAGAGGGACAGGATGGGGATGTGGCACCAGGTTTGGGGACAATTAAAGAACCAGACAGGGGTGACAGAGACAGGGATGTGGCACCGGGGTTGGGGCACAGTTAAGGGACAAGGGAGAGGTGACAGAGATGGGATGTGACACCAGGCTTGGGGACAATTAAAGGGCCACACACAGGTGACAGAGATGGGGACGTGGCACCGGCTTTGGGGACAATTAAAGGACCAGACAGAGGTGACAGAGATGAGGATGTGGCACCAGGTCTGGGGACAATTAAAGAACCAGACAGGGGTGACAGAGACGGGGATGTGGCACCGGCTTTGGGGACAATTCAGGGACCAGGCAGAGGTGACAGAGAGGGACAGAGATGAGGATGTGACACCAGGCTTGGGGACAATTAAAGAGCCAGACACAGGTGACAGAGATGGGGATGTGGCATCAGGTTTAGGGCACAGTTAAGGGACCAGGCAAGTGACAGAGATGAGGATGTGACACCAGGCTTGGGGGACAATTAAAGGGCCACACAGAGGTGACAGAGATGGGGATGTGGCACCGGGCTTGGGGACACTTCAGGGATCAGGTGGAGGTGACAGAGAGGAACAGGATGAAGATGTGGCACCAGGTCTGGGGACAATTAAAGAACCAGACAGGGGTGACAGAGACGAGGATGTGACACCAGGCTTGGGGACAATTAAAGAGCCACACACAGGTGACAGAGACAGGGATGTGGCATCAGGTTTAGGGCACAGTTAAGGGACAAGGGAGAGGTGACAGACATGGGGATGTGGCACCGGGGTTGGGGCACAGTTAAGGGACCAGGCAAGTGACAGAGATGAGGATGTGACACAAGGCTTGGGGGACAATTAAAGGGCCACACACAGGTGACAGAGATGGGGACGTGGCACCGGGTTTGGGGACAATTAAAGGACCAGACAGAGGTGACACAGGTGACAGAGATGAGGATGTGGCACGAGGCTTGGGGACAATTCAGGGATCAGGTGGAGGTGACAGAGAGGAACAGGATGGGGATGTGGCACCAGGTCTGGGGACAATTAAAGAACCGGACAGGGGTGACAGAGATGGGGATGTGGCACCGGGTTTAGGGCACAGTTAAGGGACAAGGGAGAGGTGACAGAGACAGGGATGTGGCACCGGGTTTGGGGACAATTAAAGGACCAGGCGGAGGTGACAGAGATGAGGATGTGACACAAGGCTTGGGGGACAATTAAAGGGCCACACAGAGGTGACAGAGATGGGGATGTGGCACCGGGCTTGGGGACACTTCAGGGATCTGGTGGAGGTGACAGAGAGGAACAGGATGGGGATGTGGCACCAGGTCTGGGGACAATTAATGAACCAGACAGGGGTGACAGAGATGAGGATGTGACACCAGGTTTGGGGACAATTAAAGAGCCAGACACAGGTGACAGAGATGGGGATGTGGCACCGGGGTTGGGGCACAGTTAAGGGACGAGGGAGAGGTGACAGAGACAGGGATGTGGCACCGGGTTTGGGGACAATTAAAGGACCAGGCGGAGGTGACAGACAGCACGAGGACGTGACACGGAGCCAGCGGATCCCAAATTCCCTTCCCGAGCCCGGATCCCAAATTCCCTTCCCGAGCCCGGCCGCCCAGCGCCCCGCGGGGTCCCTGCCCGGCGTGACGGTCACCTTTTGTCCCCGCCGGGCGGGCGGTGACACGTCCCGCCTGTCACCCGCCTGTCACCCGCCGCGGGCTCCGGGGGACGCGGCAGCGGAGCTTCCATCCCCGACCGAGTCATTCCCGGTGAGTCACGGCCCGAACCCGAACCCGAACCCGAACCCGAACCCGAACCCGAACCCGAACCCCCCCGCGGAACCGCTCAGCCCCGGGAGAACCGGCATGGGAACGGCGCTGCCACCCCCTGTCCTGTCCCCTGTGCCACCCCCCTGTGCTGTCCCCTGTGCCACCCCCCTGTCCCCTGTGCCACCCCCCTGTCCTGTCCCCTGTGCCACCCCCTGTCCCCCGTGCCACCCCCCTGTCCCCCGTGCCACCCCCCTGTCCCCTGTGCCACCCCTGTGCTGTCCCCTGCGCCACCCCCCTGTCCTGTCCCCCTGTGCCACCCCCCTGTCCTGTCCCCTGTGCCACCCCCCTGTCCCCGAGAGGCTCCGGGATCCGCGGGACAAACGGGATCGGGCTGGGAAGCACCGAGAGGGTCGCGCTTTGGGCGTCCCCTCCCCCCCTCCCCTCCCCCCCCAAAATTCTGCCTCGGGAGACCCTTTTGGGGTTTTTTGGGTTTTTTTTTTTGGGGGGGGGGCTCCCACTCCCAGCCCCTTCCCGAGCTTCGCAGCCACAAATCCACATAAAAAAAAAAAAAGAAAAGATTTTTAAAGGGACGCGTTTTTCCCCGTTTCACCCAGGATTTGCTTTCCCTGTTTTTCCCACATTTTTTTCCTCATTTTTCCCCTTTTCCTCACTTTTCTCCCCTCATTCTTTGCTGCGTTTTTTTTTTCCTCATTCTCGGCCTCTTTCTCCCCATTTTTCTCTCATCCTTTCCCATTTCCCCGCAATTTTTTCTCCTCGTTTTTTCCCCCATTCCCCCCACGTGTTTTTTTTCTCCCATTCTTCCCCATTTCCTTCCCCATTCCTTTCCCTTTTCCCCACGTCTTCTCCTCCCATTCTTTCCCTTTCCCCCCACGTTTTTTTCCTCATTCTTCCCCCCTTCCCCCACATTTTTTCCTCTCCTCCTTTCCCTTTTTCCTCTCGTTTTTCCCTCACCCTTTCCCCCTTCCCTCCCCCTCCTTCTTTCCCATTTCTTTCACCTTTTTCCCCATCCCCGTTTTTCACCCTTTTAAAAAATTCCTTTTTTTTTTTTAATTTTTTTCTCTTTCCCACTGGGAAAACCCAACCTGGGCCCTCTTTCCCAAAGGATTCTCCCACCCCTCGCCCTCCGCTGCTTCCTCGGCCACCAAAATCTCCCTTTCCCACCCCAAAAATCCCCCCCAAACCCCGTCCAGGCTTCTCCGGGACGCGGCCGCTCCGATCCCCGCTGCCCCGAGGCTGAAAAACCCGGAGTTGTTGTTTTTATTCCTTTTTTTCCATGCGGTTGGAATTACCCTCATTCATTTCGGAGGGGAATCATAAATAATCATCATAAAAAATAAATAAAATAAATGAGGGATGGGGAGGGTTTTGTTATTTTTTTTTTTCTCCCTGGGAATCCAGCCTGCGGTGGAGATCAGGGCGGGTTTATCCATCACCACCAGCGGGGCTCTTTTATTTTTATTTTTATTTTTTTTTTAAAAAATCTGGGATGAGGTGGGAAAGCGCTGCCGGATCCTTTGTGGGAGCAGCGGGGATGGGAATGGGAACAACCCTCGGGAATGGGAACAAACCCCGGGAATGGGAGCAAACCCCGGGAATGGGAACAAACCCCCGGGAATGGGAGCAAAGCCCGGGAATGGGAACAAACCCCGGGAATGGGAGCAAACCCCGGGAATGGGAGCAAAGCCCGGGAATGGGAGCAAAGCCCGGGAATGGGAGCAAAGCCCGGGAATGGGAGCAACCCCCGGGAATGGGAGCAACCCCCGGGAATGGGAGCAAACCCCGGGAATGGGAACAAACCCCGGGAATGGGAACAAACCCCGGGAATGGGAACAAACCCCGGGAATGGGAACAAACCCCGGGAATGGGAACAACCCCGGGAACGGGAGCAAACCCCGGGAACGGGAACAAACCCCGGGAACGGGAACAATCCCCGGGAACGGGAACAAACCCCGGGAACGGGAACAAACCCCGGGAATGGGAACAAACCCCCGGGAATGGGAACAAACCCCGGGAATGGGAGCAAACCCCGGGAATGGGAGCAAACCCCGGGAATGGGAACAAACCCCGGGAATGGGAACAAACCCCGGGAACGGGAACAAACCCCGGGAATGGGAACAACCCCCGGGAACGGGAGCAAACCCCGGGAATGGGAGCAAACCCCGGGAACGGGAGCAAACCCCGGGAATGGGAGCAAACCCCGGGAATGGGAACAAACCCCGGGAATGGGAACAAACCCCCGGGAACGGGAACAGCCTCCGGGAATGGGAACAAGCCCCGGGAACGGGAGCAAACCCCGGGAACGGGAACAAACCCCGGGAGAGGCGCTGGCAGGGGCAGCAGGTGCTGCCTCAGATGGGATTTTGATCTCGCTCCGCTCCATTTGAGGCGCTCCGGGCCGCGGAGACGCTCCCAGCCCCTCTCTTCCCGTGGGATCCTCCCGCTTTTGGGATGGCTCCCAACGCCCCAAAAGGATGCTCCGGCACTTCCCACCTTGGGATCATCCCGGAGGGAAACCAGATCCCAAAAATTCCCTTTTTTCCTTATTTTTTTCCTTTTTTTTTTTTTTTTTTAATTTCCACCCTGCCCGAAGCCAAGGCCTGATCCAGAGGGTGATCCAGAGGCGGCCGGGAAGGATCCTTGGGATGGAGGAAAAGCTTTTTCCCATTTAAAAAATACATTCCAAAATCCCGATTTTTACCCAAGAGCGTCCCCCCGGCGGCACCGCTGGACCCCTGCCCTGCTCCCCCGACCCCTGCCCTTGTGCCAGAGGGGATTTTTTTTTTTTTTTTGGGAGGATTTCAGGGAAATCCGAGGGGTTTGGGAATGATGGGGTCGAGGGTGGGGGAAGCGGTTACGGCTCCTCGGAGGAAAAAAAGCGGCGCTGCCTTTTTTTTTTTATCGCCGTGCCCCTCAATCAGGTAATTGGCCATAATTGGCCAAAATGAGGCGCCGCGGTGTGACTGGAAACGCAGATGGGAGCCGGGGAAAGGCGGCTCTCGGAGAGGAGCGGGGGGGGGGAGGAAAATAAAAATAAATAGGGAATGAAATTTTTTCCTCGCATCCCCTTCTCCTCAGCAGCTCGCTCCTGGTTTGTTGGGTTTTTTTTGGGGGGGTGGGGAGGGGGGCTCCCGAACAAAGCCACAACAAAAATAAAATTAAATATATATATATATATATATAAATATATATCCCACGCTCGTCCTTTTTATTTTGAGGGGTGTGATCCCAGCCGGGAAGATCCCGGGGAAGTCGCGACTGGAAGGAGAAGGAGTGAGGGGAAAAAAAAAAACCAAAAACCGGGATGGGCAAAAACCGTGGAGAGGCTGAAATAAATCTCTCCCAAAAACCCAAAAATTCCCGCTGATCCCGGAGGAAACCGGCAGCACCCCCGGCTCCGGGCAGGCCACGCCGCCTCTTGTTGCATCCCCGCGGCTCCGCTCCGCTGGATTTTGGGGCTGGAGAGCGAAACTTTTGCTCCGCAGGGAGAGCGGGGCTGGTTCCCTGCCCGGGGCCGGGGCTCGCCCGGCCCTCAGCGGGCACCGGCGGGCTCCGGAGCCGGGAAAAGGGGAAAAAAAAAGCAGGAAAAGCTGGGGAAAGCAGCCCGAGAAGAGGAATTCCTTACCTGCGCTGAGCTGGCGGCCGCTCGGCTCGGTGACTTGCCCGGCGCTGCCGGAGCCGCGCGGGTTTTTATAGCCGGGATCGCGCCCCCCGCCCCGGACACGTGCGCGGCTGAGCCCACCCACCCCCGGGGCTGCACCGAGCGGGGGGCGCCCGCAGCCCGAGCATTCCCTGCATCCCGCATCTTCCCTGCATCCCGCATCTTCCCCACAGCCCGCGCCTTCCCCACAGCCCGCGCCTTCCCCACAGCCCGCGCCTTCCCCCGCAGCCCGCATCTCTCATCCTGCATCCATCCTGCAGCCCGCATCCCACACCTTCCCCGCATCCCACATCTCCCCCGCATCTTCCCCACATCCCTCATCCCTCATCCCTCATCCATCCTGCATCCCGCACCTTCCCTACATCCCACAGCCCGCATTCTCCCCACAGCTCGCATCCCGCATCCATCCTGCATTCCGCAGCCAGAGCCTTCCCCGTATCCCGCATCTTCCTCACACCCCGCACCTTCCCCACATCCCTCATCTTCCTCAGAGCCCGCGCCTTCCCCACACCCCGCAGCCCTCATCCCGCATCCCGCGCCTTCCCCGCATCCCGCACTTTCCCCACAGCCCACAGCCCGCATCCCTTCCTGCGTCCCTCATCCCGCATCCTTCCCGCATCCTGCACCTTCCCCCCATCCTGCATCCCACATCCTCCCCACGTCCCTCATCCCGCACCCCTCATCCATCCTGCATCCCACACCCCACACCCCACACCCCACATCCCACACCCCACATCCCTCATCCATCCCGTATCCCACACCCCACACCCCGGATCCCACATCCTGCATTCTCCCTGGACCCCGCATCCCTAATCCCTCATCTCGTGTCTCACATCCCGCATCCTGCACCCCACATCCCACAGACGAGATCCCACATCCCATATCCCCCACCCCGCATCCCAAATCCGATATCCCGCGTGCTGCACCCCACATCCCCCATCCTCCCCGCATCCCACATCCCTCCCACATCTTTCCCTCATCCTCCCCACATCCCACATCCCAAATCCCACATCCTCCCCCCATCCCACATCCCACATCCCAAATCCCATACCCCATATCCTCCGCACATCCCAAATCCCACACCCCACATCCTCCCTGCATCCCAAATCCCAAACCCCACATCCTCCCCGCATCCCAAATCCCACACCCCAAATCCCAAATCCCAAATCCCACACCCCACATCCCACATCCCAAACCCCAAATCCCACACCCCACATCCCAAATCCGACATCCTCCCCCCATCCCCCATCCCAAATCCCATACCCCATATCCTCCCCGCATCCCAAATCCCACACCCCAAATCCCAAATCCCAAATCCCAAATCCCACACCCTGCATCCTCCCTGCCTCTGAAATCCCACACCCCGCATCCCAAATCCCACACCCCACATCCCAAATCCCACACTCCACATCCTCCCCAAATCCCAAACCCCGTGGAGCCTCTTCCCGCCGTGTCCCAGATCGGGAGCAGCTGGGATTGATCCCAAACTCTTCCCAAAGGGAATTTTCCCACCTCAGGCCACCCTAAATCCTGCTCCCATCCTGCTCCTGAGCATGAGCATGGGAATCATGGATTTGGGATTTGCTGGAGGAGGAAAAAATTCCAAGGAATGGAGACTGGGAATGGGGAATGGGGAATGGGAATGGGAATGGGAATGGGCAATGGGAATGGGGAATGAGGAATGGGAATGAGGAATGGGGAATGGGGAATGGGAATGGGGAATGGGAATGGGAATGGGGAATGGGGAATGGGGAACGGGAATGGGAATGGGGAATGAGGAATGGGAATGGGGAATGGGAATGGGGAATGGGGAATGGGAATGGGGAATGGGGAATGGGGATGGGAATGGGGAATGGGAATGGAGATGGGAATGGGGAATGGGGAATGGGAATGGGAATGGGGAATGGGGAATGGGAATGGGGAATGGGAATGGGGATGGGAATGGGGAATGGGAATGGGAATGGGGAATGAGGAATGGGGAATGGGGAATGGGAATGGGGAATGGGAATGGGGAATGGGCAATGGGAATGGGGAATGGGGATGGGAATGGGGAATGGGAATGGGGATGGGAATGGGGAATGGGAATGGGAATGGGGAATGGGGAATGGGAATGGGGATGGGGAATGGGGATGGGAATGGGGAATGGGGAATGGGAATGGGGAATGGGAATGGGGATGGGAATGGGGAATGGGGAATGGGAATGGGGAATGGGAATGGGGATGGGGAATGGGAATGGGGAATGGGGAATGGGGAATGGGGAATGGGGAATGGGAATGGGGAATGGGAATGGGAATGGGAATGGGAATGGGGAATGGGGAATGGGGAATGGGGAATGGGGAATGGGAATGGGGAATGGGGAATGGGAATGGGGATGGGAATGGGGAATGGGAATGGGAATGGGAATGGGGAACGGGAATGGGAATGGGGGTGGGGAAAGGCCAAACCTTGACCTCAGCTGGTTTCTCCCAAAAATCAGCCCCATCCCAATTTTCCCCCCATTTTAGTGGGAATTCTCCTCCCTGCCGGTGCCTCTCCCTGCCCCACCTCAGGAATTAATTAACAAATCTGGCGCCGCGATCCCATCTGGGGAATTCCTTGGAATGGCTCCACGGGAAGGGCCGGAAGCGCCTTTCCGCTCGGGAATTGAGTTTGTGCCCGGGGCTGGGACCACCCGGGATGTGCCTGGAGCCTGGAAAAGCCCAAAATTTGGGAAAACGACCCAAAACGGGGCTGGAACAACCTAGGAGTGATTGGAGAGCGGGATGAGAGCTGGGATTTGGGGAATTTTTAGGGAAAATGGGGTGGGATGAGAGCCAGGATTTGGGGAATTTTTAGGGAAAACAGAGCATTTACTCTTTCATTTTAAAAATCTCTTTTTTAATAAAAATCCTCCTCCGGTCTTCCCTGAAACCCCTGGATCGTCAAGAATTCCCTGGATTTTGGGCCTGGGAGTTGCTTTGTCCTTTCCTGGGATAATTTCCCAACATCTCCAGCACCCATTCCCAAAATTGCCATTTTCGTGGTTTGATTGCCAAATAAAGGCTTTTTTCTTCCCAAACTGATCCGAGTGGATGATGAGGAGGAAAAGTATCCAATTTTTTTTAGTGTTCCCAGGTTTTTTTTTTTTGGGATCCATGCCAGAACCAACAGCTGGGGCGGGAACAGGTTTGGGATGTGGGATGAGTTGGAAAATCGGGGTGGAAAATACAATTTTTTTTTAAATTTTTTTTGGATGTTTCTGTCCCAAATCCAGGTCTGAGCCATCCCTGGATCCCGGGAGGAAATTTGGGAAAAGCCACGATCCCGTTCAGGAGCAGGGCATGAAGCAGATGGGATCTGGGAAATGTGGAGAGGATTCCCAAGCTGGGAAAATCGGGAATTGTTCCCCTGGAATTTTGCGTTCCTGTTGGATTTGGATCACCCTGGGATAGGGGAAGGGATGGGATGGAAGCTCCATGGATCCCATCCCAAACCATTCCAGGATTCTGGGATCCAGGACGCTCAGGATCCATCCCCAGGGGTTTTTATGGAATTCAGGGATGGAAAAGGGAAGGGAGACCCTTCCTGGAGTCCCGAATTCCCAGGGAATTCCCAAAATTCCTTCCCGGAGAGGAGTGGGGATGGGGCTGGATCCGATCCCAGGCTGGGGATGGAGGGAATTCCTTGGGAAAGCGGAAAATGGGATTTGGGAAGGAATTCCTGGCTGGGCCAGAATTCCCAGAGAATCCCTGGGAATGTCCAAAGAAAAGTTGGAGCAGCCTGGGATTTTGGAATTGGAACGGGATCGGGTTGGGATGAACAATTTTTGGTTCAAACAATGGAAAACGACGGATCCGAGCCCGAATATCCCGGAATCCCGGAACAGCTCTGGCGGGAAGAGACCCTCAGGGTGATCCCATTCCAACTCATTCCGGAGCTCGTTCCGGATCCGGGAGTGGAGGATCCAGCCGGAAATTTTCCCAGCGTGGAAAAATCCCCTCATCAGCCCCAAAACTTCGGGAATTTTGACAAATCCCCCACCCCCAAAAAAATTAACAATAAAATTCCAGGCTGGAGAAAAAGCCGCTTTGAACCCAAATTCCCGCTGCGTCCGTGTGTCCGGCCCTGGGGAGGTGGGAAGGACGGAATTCCAGCCGCGTCCTCCCGGATTCGGGAATGTGGCTCCTCCAAGGTCTCCTGCTTCCCGTGGGAAAAATGAAATTATTCCCTAAGGACAAAAACCTGCTCCGGGAGAGGGAAAGGCCGGCCGGGAAGCAGATTGGAGCCAGTGACTCATTCCCACCTGGAATTCTTTCGGAATTCCGTGTCCTCCCAGCGTCCGTCAGGTTCCTGGAAAATCCCAGCGGCCGCTTCCGAGGTTCTGTCCTCATCTGGATCTTCTTTTCCCTCTGGTTCTTTTGGGAATTCCAGCTCGGGATGCGGGATGAGATCTGTCCCGCCGGACTGTGGATCCCGAGTCCGGAGGGAAGGGTTGGGGGGGATTTTGGGAAGGAATTCCTGGCTGGGCTGGAATTCCCAGAGAATTCCCTGGGAGTGTCCAAGGATGGGATTGGGATCCCTGATCCAGGCTCGGGATCCACAGGGATCAGGAGAGATCCCGGGATAAGGAGCCGGGAATTCCCAAGGTTTCCACGTGGATTTGGGAGAAGCCAGAGCTCCCAGAGGACCGGGAATGTCGGCACACGGAGAAAATTCCGGAGGGCGAAGGGTTAAGGGATCAGGGATTTGTGCTGGGATTCATGGAGCAGCCAAACCGTGGGAAGAGGAGGGATAAATCCAGGAGATCCAAGGGAAACAGGGAAGGGAGGAGCCCCAAACTCTGGCACAGATGGAATTCCAGATGTGGAAAATGGCGGGAATCTTCCACAGGGGCTCCAGGAGAGCTGGAATTTGGGAAAACAGGAGGCAGGGAATGGAATTCCCACTGGGCAAGGGGAGCTTGGGGTGGGATTTGGGGAAGGAATTCCCAGCTGGGAGGGTGGGGAGGGGCTGGGCTGGAATTCCCAGAGAATCCCTGGATCCCTGGCAGTGACCAAGGCAAGGTTGGAGCAGCCTGGGATGGTGGGGTTGGGATGGGATTGAAGCTCCATGGATCCCAAACCATCCCAGGATTCTGGGATCCAGGATGATCAGGATCCATCCCAAGGGATTTTTATGGAATTCGGGGATGGAAAAGGGAAGGGAGACCCTTCCTGGAGTCCCGAATTCCCAGGGAATTCCTGAAATTCCTTCCCAGAGAGGAGCTGGGATGGGGCTGGATCCAATCCCAGGCTGGGGATGGAGGGAATTCCCTGGGAAAAGGAGATTTAGGAAGGAATTCCCAGGGAATCGCTGGGAATGTCCAAGGAAAGGTTGGAGCACCCCGGCACCGTGGGAGGCGTCGGGATCCCCAAATCCGGAGCTTTCCGGAGCATTGTGAGAGCAGGAATTCCAACCCCGTTCAATTATAACCAAAACCCCGTTAATTATCACTTTCACCCCAATAATTATCGTTTTTGCCCAAATCCGTTGTTATTTTAGCCCAAATTTTCCCTCCCTGAGGGAGGAGGGGGATGGTGGAAGTCGTCGCTCCATCAGGGATGGGCAAAGGGAATTCCCCAAAGGTCAGGGAAAAGGCTGGAAAAGTTGGGAAAAAATGAATTCTGTTCCCCTCGGGCTAAAAAATAAAATAAAATAAAATAAAATAAAATAAAATAAAATAAAATAAAATAAAATAAAATAAAATAAAATAAAACTCAGGCAGGGTTGTAAATGGAATTTTGGGAAATCGCTCCCACTGCTGGGAAAATCAAAGCTTTAAAATTAAAAATTCCAGGGTTTTTTGTTGATTTTTGGAGATGTGGTGGAAAACCCCTTCCTCTCCCGAATAAAAAATTTCGGGATAGAGGAAACTGGCAGGAAAAAAAAAAAAAAAATCACGTTTCCACTGCCCCCAAATCCTGGGAATTAAGAGAAGAGCTGGAAATTCCCTGGGGCTGGAAATGCTGGGGATGAGCGGAATTTTGGGATCATGGAAAACGCTGGGGCTGGGAGGAGATGAACTTCAAGTCTCTCCCAACCCCAATCCCTCCCCAAAATCCCAGGATTTTATGATTCTTCTCCGGGCGTTGCCGTGCCTCGGGGGGCTGCAGGGTTATCTGCCAGAATTGTGGTTATTTAGAAGTATAAATTGCATTTATTTGGAAAAAAAAAATCTTTAAAAATATATATTTTTTTTCTTTTTTTAAGTTAACCGACACCCCGCGTTTTGATGAGATTTGCCCTCAGCGCGCATCCGTCGCCGGCCGCAGAGGCTGCTGGGAGTCGAAGTTTTCACTTGGCACAGCCACTGCGCACGCGCAGCGCTGCCCCTTGCCGGCGCGCGGAGGGAGGAGGCGTTCGCTGATTGGCTGAGAGGAGTGCGGCGGGCGGGGCTAGAGGCCGTGGCGGGAATTGCGGCGGCGGCGGATTCGGCGCGAGCGGCAACGTCTGAGGGGGAACGCGCTGAGGGGAACCGGCCCGGTTCGAGCGGTTCTGAGTGCCGGGGCTGAGGGGAACCGGCCCGGTTCGAGCGGTTCTGAGTGCCGGGGCTGAGGGGAACCGGCCCGGTTCGAGCGGTTCTGAGTGCCGGGGCTGAGGGGAACCGGCCCGGTTCGAGGGGCTGCCGGGGCAGCGGCGGTGAGTGCCGGGGCTGAGGGGAACCGGCCCATGTCGGTCCGAGCGGTTCTGAGTGCCGGGGCTGAGGGGAACCAGCCCGGCCCGAGCGGTTCTGAGTGCCGGGGCTGAGGGGAACCGGCCCGGCCCGAGCGGTTCTGAGTGCCGGGGCTGAGGGGAACCGGCCCGGTTCGAGCGGCTCTGAGTGCCGGGGCTGAGGGAAACCCGCCCGGCCCGAGCGGTTCTGAGTGCCGGGGCTGAGGGGAACCGGCCCGGCCCGAGCGGTTCTGAGTGCCGGGGCTGAGGGGAACCGGCCCGGTTCGAGCGGTTCTGAGTGCCGGGGCTGAGGGAAACCCGCCCGGCCCGAGCGGTTCTGAGTGCCGGGGCTGAGGGGAACCGGCCCGGCCCGAGCGGTTCTGAGTGCCGGGGCTGAGGGGAACCGGCCCGGTTCGAGCGGTTCTGAGTGCCGGGGCTGAGGGGAACCGGCCCGGTTCGAGCGGTTCTGAGTGCCGGGCCCGAGCGGTTCTGAGTGCTGGGGCTGAGGGGAACCGGCCCGGTTCGAGCGGTTCTGAGTGCCGGGGCTGAGGGGAACCGGCCCGGCCTGAGGGGAACCGGCCCGGCCCGAGCGGTTCTGAGTGCCGGGGCTGAGGGGAACCGGCCCGGTTCGAGCGGTTCTGAGTGCCGGGGCTGCGGAAGGGGCTGAGGCGGCCAAGGGGCTCCGCCTGAGGGTGTGGAGAAAGCTCTGCGGTGGGGAACCTCAGGCAAGAAGCAGGGAAGGACTGGCGGTGAGGGAACGGTGGGTGAGGGTGGGAAAAGGGGGTGGGGGTGAGGTGGCCAAGGGGGCTTGGGTGACAAACGAGGGCTGGGAAAAGGGGCTGAGGATGGGGAAAGGGGCCTGGAGTGGGGCAGAGGATGGGGAAAGGGGCAGAGGTTGAGGTGGGCAAGGGGCCTGGAGGTGTTGGGAGGGGCTGGGGCTGAGGGGCAGGAGGATGGGAAAGGATTGAGGGGGATTGGTTTTTTATTGGAGTGGGTGTGTGGGGTTGTCGGGGTTTGGAGCCGCTCTGGAAAGGAGTGAGGGGCTGGGAGAGGGGAGAGAGAGAAGGTGGGATTTGGGAAAGGAGCAGGAATGTGGGTTTGGGGAGGGATTTGGGAAAGGAGCGGGACTGTGAGTTTGGGGAGAGAGGGGGATTTGGGAAAGGAGCCGGACTGTGGGTCTGGGGAGGGATTTGGGAAAGGAGCCAGACTGTGGGTTTGGGGAGAGAGGGGGATTTGGGAACACCGGCTTTGAAGGCGGCAGCAGCAGGTGGGGTAGGAAGTTTGAAGGAGGAAGGGGAAGGAATTCAGGTGGGTTTAGGGATAAATTTGGGATGAGCACAGGGAGAAGGGGAAAGAGGGACCTGTAGGATTGCAGTGCTGGATAACGGGGAGAGGAATAACCTGGGATGGGGGTCTGGCAGCGGCACAGGGAGCTTGAACTCAAGTTTGGGTTCAGCTTGTGAAGGGCTGGGCGAGAGGGATGAGGCAGGAAATCGGCGCTGGAAGCGCAGGGACGTGACGCAGCCTTTGCTGGGCAAGAAAAACTCCGAGCTGGGGAGAAGCTTCAGTGCCCAAGCAGCACTTGTGGCCAACTTCACTTATCGGAAAGTCAATCCTGGTGACCCGGGGAGGTCTGGCCTTCCCTCCGCCCCCCGGCGCGGGGAACGTGCCCACGGAGCCCTTCTCCCTCCTTTACCCGGCTCCCCGCGCCGGGGGCGGATCGATGGCGCTTCCCCCGGGCGGCCGGATCCCGCTGCGCCGCCGGGATTGTGCCGGAGGACGTCTCCCAGTTACCATGGATATGGCTGCGGCTGCCTCTCCTCAGGGAACCGTTGGCTTCACCCGGGAGCTCGCTTTGAGCTGGAAAAGTTGATTTCATTTATTTATTTATTTTTATTTTTTATTTTTTTATTCCTCCCCACTCAATCCTCCTCCAGGTTTTCCTGCCATGAGCCCCTGACTCCCCCCCCCCCCCCAAGGAGAGCGGAATGTCCGAGGAAGGCCCCAAGTACAGCATCCTGCGGGAGGTGGGCCGGGGCAGCTACGGCGTGGTCTACGAGGCGCTGGCCAACCGCAGCCGGCGGCGCGTGGCCGTCAAGCGGGTGCGCTGCCACCTGCCCGAGAGCGCCGAGCTGGCCCTGCAGGAGCTCCGGGCCCTGCGCAGCCTCCGCCAGCGGCGCCGGCGGCGGCACGAGAACGTGATCCAGCTGGAGGAGTGCGTCCTGCAGAGCGGCCGCCTCTTCCAGCCCTTGGAGAGCCCGCCGCTGCTGCCGCCGCTGCTGGTGGAGGCTTGCCTGAAGGGCCGGAGCTGCGCCGACCCGCGCGCCGCCTGCTCGCTCTGGTTCGTCACCGAGTTCTGCCAGGGCGGCACCATGAACGAGTTCCTGCTGGCCCGCGGCGGCCCCGACGCCCGGCTGAACCGCAGCTTCATGCGGCAGCTGAGCGGCGCCGTGGCCTTCCTGCACCGCAACCGCATCGTGCACCGCGACCTCAAGGCCGACAACATCCTGGTGGCTCAGGGCCGCGCCGGGCCCGTGGTGAAGGTGGGGAGAGGGGATGATGGGGATGGGGGAGAGGGGGCGTGGAGGTGGGGTGAGGAGAGATGGGGGTGTCCGGCTTGGAGAAGGGAAGGATTCAGGAGCTCCTGAGAGCCCTTCCAGGAGCTGGGAGTGTTCACCTGGAGAAGGTTCCAGAAACTGCTCAGAGCTATTGCAGGAGCTGGGAATGTTGACCTGGAGAAGGATCCAGAAACTCCTCAGAGCCTTTCCAAGAGCTGGGAACGTTCACCTGGAAAAGGTTCCAGGAGCTCCTCAGAGCTATTCCAGGAGCTGGGAATGTTCACCTGGAGAAGAGAAGGATCCAGAAACTCCTCACAGCCCTTCCAGGAGCTGGGAGTGTTCACCTGGAGAAGGGAAGGATCCATGAGCTCCTGAGAGCCCTTCCAGAAACTCCTCAGAGCTGTTCCCAGAGCTGGGAATGTTCACCTGGAGAAGGTTTCAGGAGCTCCTCAGAGCTATTCCAGGAGCTGGGAACGTTCACCTGGAGAAGAGAAGGATCCAGGAACTCCTCACAGCCCTTCCAGGAGCTGGGAGTGTTCACCTGGAGAAGGTTCCAGAAGCTCCTCAGCCATTCCAAGAGCTGAGAATGTTCACCTGGAGAAGGGAAGGATCCAGGAACTCCTCAGAGCTGTTCCAGGATTTTGGTGAGTCCAGCCTGGAGAAGGGAAGGATCCAGGAGCTCCTGAGAGCCCTTCCAGAAACTCCTCAGAGCTATTCCAGGAGCTGGGAATGTTCACTTGGAGAAGGTTCCAGGAGCTCCTCAGAGCTGTTCCCAGAGCTGGGAATGTTCACCTGGAGAAGGGAAGGATCCATGAACTCCTTCACAGCACTTCCAGGAGCTTGGTGAGTCCAGCCTGGAGAAGGATCCAGGAACTCCTCAGAGCCTTTCCAGGAGCTGGGAATGTTCACCTGGAGAAGAGAAGGATCCAGAAACTCCTCAGAGCTGTTCCAGGAGCTGGGAATGTTCACCTGGAGAAGGTTCCAGGAGCTCCTCAGAGCTATTCCAGGAGCTGGGAACGTTCACCTGGAGAAGAGAAGGATCCAGAAATTCCTCACAGCCCTTGCAGGAGCTGGGAATGTTCACCTGGAGAAGGGAAGGATCCAGGAACTCCTCAGAGCTGTTCCAGGATTTTGGTGAGTCCAGCCTGGAGAAGGGAAGGATCCAGGAGCTTCTGAGAGCCCTTCCAGAAACTCCTCAGAGCTATTCCAGGAGCTGGGAATGTTCACTTGGAGAAGGTTCCAGGAGCTCCTCAGAGCTGTTCCCAGAGCTGGGAATGTTCACCTGGAGAAGGGAAGGATCCATGAACTCCTTCACAGCACTTCCAGGAGCTTGGTGAGTCCAGCCTGGAGAAGGATCCAGGAACTCCTCAGAGCCTTTCCAGGAGCTGGGAATGTTCACCTGGAGAAGAGAAGGTTCCAGAAACTCCTGAGAGCTGTTCCAGGAGTTGTGAATGTTCACCTGGAGAAGGATCCTCAGAGCCCCTTCCAGGACCTTGATGAGTCCACCCTGGAGAAGGGAAGGAATCCAGGAGCTCCTGAGAGCTGCTCCAGGAGCTGGGAATGTTCCCCTGGAGAAGATTCCAGGAAGACCTCAGAACCCTTCCAGGAGCTGGGAATGTTCGCTTGGAGAAGGGAAGGTTCCAGAAACTCCTCAGAGCCGTTCCAGGAGCTGGGAATGTTCCCCTGGAGAACGGAAGCATCCAGGGAAAGCTCAGAGTCTCTTCCAGGGCCTCAAGGGGCTCCAGGAGAGCTGGAGAGGGACTGGGGACACGGGCTGGAGGGACAGGACACAGGGAATGGCTTCCCACTGGGAAAGGGGAGCTTGGGACGGGATCTTGGGAAGGAATTCCTGGCTGGGAGGGTGGGGAGGGGCTGGGCTGGAATTCCCAGAGAATCCCTGGCAGTGTCCCAGGAAAGGTTGGATCCAACCCAGGACACGGCAGGGAGTTGGAATTGGATGATTTTTGAGATCATTCCCAGCCCAAACCATTCCATGATTCCGAGCTCCCACGTCACTTCTTTATGGAATCTCGGGGTAGATCTTGTGACACTGGAAGGTTTGGCCCTGGGGCTCCATTGCTGCTTCCCTGGACCTTCAGGGAAAGTGGGAATTGTCTCCATGGAGGCAGAGGCTGATTTACTGCAGTTCCCGTAGCACTGGGCTGGAAGTCTGGCCCAGCTTCCCAAGGAATTCCAGACTCCCAGGAATTCCACCCAGCTCAGAATCCCTAGAACTCCACCCAGCTCATTCTTTAGAATCCCAAGAATTCCAGCCAGCTCAGAATCCCAAGAATCCCACGCAACTCGTTCCCAACTGAGAATCCCAAGAATTCCACCCAGCTCAGAATCCTGAGAATTCCACCCAGATCATTCCCAGCTCAGAATCCCAAGAATTCCATTCAGCTCAAAATCCAAGGAATTCCACTCAGCTCATTCCCAACTCAGAATCCCAGGAATTCCATCCAACTCATTCCCAGCTGAGAATTCCAAGAATTCCACCCAGATCATTCCCAGCTCAGAATCCCAGAAAGTCCACCCAATTCAGAATCCCAGGAATTCCATCCAACTCATTCCCAGCTGAGAATCCCAAGAATTCTACCCATATGATTCCCAACTCAAAATCCCAAGAATTCCACCCAGATCATTCCCAGCTCAGAATCCCAAGAATTCCACCCAGCTCAGAATCCCAGGAATTCCACCCATCTCAGAATCCCAGGAATTCCATTCATCTCAAAATCCCAAGAATTCCACTCAGCTCATTCCCAACTCAGAATCCCAAGAATCTCACCCAGCTCATTCCCAACTCAAAATCCCAAGAATTCCCCCCAGCTCATTCCCAACTCAGGATCCCAAGAATCCCACCCAACTCAGAATCCCGAGAATTCCACCCACCTCACCCCTGAGAACCCGCAGGAGTTCCCCCAGATTTGGGGCAAACCTCCCGCCGCGATCCCACCTTCCGGATACAAATCCCTTTATTGTTTTTTCCCCGCTCGATCCCTCCCACTGTAAATCCCATTTCTGTTTTTCCCCCCTTGATCCCTCCCAGCTGTAAATCTCATTTCTGTTTTTATCCCCCCTCGATCCCTCCCGGCTGTAAATCTCATTTCATTTCTGTTTTTCCCCCCTCGGTCCCTCCCGGATACAAATCCCTTTACTTTTTTTCCCCCCTCGATCCCTCCCGCTGTAAATCTCATTTCATTTCTGTTTTTATCCCCCCTCGGTCCCTCCCGGCTGTAAATCTCATTCCTGTTTTTATCCCCCCTCGATCCCTCCCGGCTGTAAATCTCATTCCTGTTTTTATCCCCCCTCGGTCCCTCCCGGCTGCAGGTGGCCGACTTTGGGCTGAGCAAGGTGTGCGGGGGCCGCGGGAGCCTGAGCCGGCTCTGCCTCTCCTCGGCCTGCGGCTCCTCCTTCTACACGGCCCCCGAGGTCTGGCAGGGGCACTGCACGGCCAAGGCCGACGTCTTCGCCCTCGGCGTCACCTTCTGGGCCATGGCCGAGAGGATCACCTTCCGCGACGGGGACACGCAGAGGGAGCTGCTGGGTCAGGAGCTCTTCGGGCATCTTCTGCGAGCCCCTCGGATTTATTTATCCTTTTTTTTTTTTTTCCTTTTTTCCTTTTTCTTTTCTTTTCTTTTTTATTTTTTATAGTTTTCTTTTTTTCCTTTTTCTTTTGTTTTTTAGTTTTCTTTTTTTTTCTTTTTTTTTTTCTTTTTTTTATTTTCTTTTTTATCTTTTTTATCTTTTTCCTTTTTCCTTTTCTTGGTTTTTTTATTTCTTATTTATCTTTTCTTTAGTTTTTTTCTTTTTTCCTTTTTTAGTTTTTTCTTTTCTTCTTTTTTCTTTTTTAGTTTTCTTCATTTTCTTTTTTCTTTTTTTCTTTTTTTTGTTTTCTTTTTTCCTTTTTTCTTTTTTTTCTTTTTATTTATTTTTTCCTTTTTCCTTTTCCTTTTTCCTTTTCCTTTTTCCTTTTCCTTTTCCTTTTCCTTTTTCCTTTTCCTTTTTCCTTTTCCTTTTTCCTTTTCCTTTTTCCTTTTCCTTTTTCCTTTTCCTTTTTCCTTTTCCTTTTTCCCTTTCCCTTTTCCCTTTCCTTTTTCCTTTTTCCTTTTTCCTTTTTCCTTTTTCCTTTTTCCTTTTTCCTTTTTCCTTTTTCCTTTTTCCTTTTTCCTTTTTCCTTTTTCCTTTTTCCTTTTTCCTTTGTCTTTTTCCTTTTTTTTTCCTTTGTCTTTTTCCTTTTTCTTTCTTTTTTCCTTTTTCTTTCTTTTTTCCTTTTTCTTTCTTTTTTCCTTTTTCTTTCTTTTTTCCTTTTTCTTTCTTTTTTCCTTTTTCTTTTTCTTTTTTCCTTTTTTCTTTTTTCCTTTTTCTTTTTTTTTCCTTTTCCTTTTTCTTTTTTTCCTTTTTTCTTTTCTTCCTTTTTCTTTCTTTTTTTCCTTTTTTTTCCTATTTTTTTCTTTTTTTTTTCCCCTTCAGTCGTTTCTACCCCTCAGAATTTTCCCGGGGTGGGTTGCAGCAATTTTGGGATGGTGAAAGATTCCCCTGGGTGATCCCCCTTCCAAGGCTCTCCATAATTCAGTGTGGCTTTTCCCAGGAATTCCCAACCGCAAAAAAAAAAAAAAAAAAAAATCCCAAATTGGGCTTTTTTAGGAGCTTGGATTTGGGAAAAAAACTGGAAAAAAAAACCCCAAACCCCTCAGTTTCCTCAGGGTTTGTTGCTCCTCATGAAGAATTTCCAGTTCTTCAAGATGCGTCCCTAAAAAAGGCAGGGAATGCTGTTTGTCTTCCCAAATCCGTGTTTTACTTGGAAAAAAATCCTTCTGCCAGGTGGATGGAAAGAATCCTGGAGAGTTTAAAGGTTAAAGGAAAAAAAATGATCTTTTCTGGCTTTCCTTCCCCTAAGGAATGCTCTCCAAGAAATTGGATTTGTCCCGAATGTTGGTCAGAAACTGGGATAGAAAAGATCCTTCGGCAGCTGCTGAGGTGTCCAAAAACACTTGGAGTGTCCCCAAATCCTCCTGGAATTGGGCTCGTGGAGCTGCCTGCCTGGGGATCCTCCAGAGCTCGGGAGGAGAATTCCAAGGAGCCAGAAAATAAATTGGGAGTTGGATGTTTCAGCTGGAATTTGGCCGAGTTCTGTCCCAGCGATGACTCCTCCAAATCCCTCCTGACGTTCCCGCTTGGAATTCTTGCTCCTGCCTGGTTCCAGACAGGAAAATCCACCTGACAAGAGAGGAGGATGCACATTTGGCATAAGATTTGCATAATAATAATAATAATAATAATAATAATAATAATAATAATAATAATAATAATTCCACAACAAGTTATTATTAATACTATTAATCCTATAACAATTATTATTAATAATAATAATAATAATTCCACAAGTGAATAATATTAATTCCATAATAAATCATTAATAATCCCAGAACAAATTATTATTAATAATAATAATCCCAGAACAAATGAATAATTCCATAATAAATCAATAATAATAATCCCATAACAAAATGTTAATAATAATAATTCCACAACAAGTTATTATTAATAATATTAATCCTATAACAAATTATCATTAATAATAATAATAATTCCACAAGTGAATAATATTAATTCCATAATAAATCATTAATAATAATAATTCCAGAACAAATTATTATTATTAATAATAATAATTCCAGAACAAATGAATAATTCCATAATAAATCAATAATAATAATAATCCCATAACAAAATGTTAATAATAATAATTCCACAACAAGTTATTATTAATAATTTTAATCCTATAACAAATTATCATTAATAATAATAATAATTCCACAAGTGAATAATATTAATTCCATAATAAATCATTAATAATAATAATTCCAGAACAAATTATTATTAATAATAATAATTCCAGAACAAATGAATAATTCCATAATAAATCAATACTAATAATAATAATCCCATAACAAAATGTTAATAATAATAATAATAATTCCACAAGAAATGAATAATAATAATTCCAGAACAAATTAATAATAATAATAATAATAATAATTCCACAAGTGAATATTAATTCCATAATAAATCATTAATAATAATAATTCCAGAACAAATTATTATTAATAATAATAATTCCACAAGAAATGAATAATTCCATAATAAATCAATAATAATAATAATTCCATAACAAAATAATAATAATAATAATAATTCCACAAGAAATGAATAATAGTAATTCATAATAAATCAATAATAATAATCCCATAACAAAATGTTAATAATAATAATAATAATAATTCCACAAGAAATGAATAATAGTAATTCCATAATAAATCAATAATAATAATAATTCCATAACAAATTAATAATAATAATAACAATAATAATAATAATAATAATAATAATAATAGGAGGTATTTTACTCAGGCCCTGAGCTCATCCCTTTCCCATCTTCCCAACATTTCCACCCTTCGGAGCGATTCCCACCGAGTCGTTGCCTTCTCCCCCTTGGAATTTTTGGGTTTTTTTCCCCCCCATCTCCCGAGCAGGCTCGACTCAAATCCTGCTTAGAATTCCCGTTAAAAACTCCAGATTTTGATAAATGCTGTAAAATTCCTCCAGGGAAAGGAGGGAATGGCTGCAGCTGAGAGCAAAGCTGGGGGAAAAAAAACCCCAAAATTCCCTCCCCAGAGCTCCAGATCAGGAATTATTTCCCACCCAGACATTCCCTCTTTGCCTGGCACAGCTGGAAACCGGGATTTTCCTGCCTGGTTTGGGAGCCTGTTCATCATTTCCAGCCTTTGGGAATAAAAATTCCCAACGCCAGGAGAGAATTTGCAGAATTTCCATTTCCTTCCTCTGGCCCGGGAGGAGAAATTGATTTTCACTCGGGAATTCTTTCCACTGAGGGAAATTTTGTGTTCAGCTCTTAATCCCCTGCTCCCATCAGATTCCCCAACAACATTCCCAAGGTTTTTTTTTTCCCTCCAAGTTGTTTTTTTTCTCCATCCTTCGTGCAGGGACTTACGTCTGCCAAGGCAAGGAGCTGATCCCGCTGGGAGAAGCCCTGCTGGAAAATCCCAACCTGAAGCTCCAAATCCCTCTGAAGAACAAGGAATCGGTGCCCGAGGATCTCTGCCAGCTCCTGCGCCACATGCTGGCCTCCAACCCCAAGGAAAGGCTGGATGCTTTCCAGCTGGAAGCGCAGATCCGGCAGATTTCCTACGGGAAAGAGCGGCAGCGCTCCGGCTCCTAGAGCGGGAGGGTGAGTCTGAGCTCCCAGGGGATTTCTGGGAATCACCTCCAGGCCAAAACCCTGGAGCAGCTGGGAAAATCCATGGAAAAAAAATTCAAACTGGGAGGAAAAGTTTTGACAAAAGTTCGGTCGAGTTTTAAGAAGTTTTTTTTGGCTCCTTGATGGGTGAAAAAAGTTGGAAGAGCGGGAAAAAATTCCCGTTTATTTGGAAGTGTTCACCCAAATTCTGGTGTGAGAACAACCAATGGATTGATTGATTGAGTTTAATTAAAGCCCTCTTAGGGCTTCAATTTTTATTGTATTTTGATTATATTTTGATTATCTTTTTATTGTATTTTTAGTGTATTTTTAGTGTATTTTTAGTGTATTTTTAGTGTATTTTTATTATATTTTGATTAAATTTTATTATATTTTTATTATATTTTTATTATATTTTTTATTATATTTTTATTATATTTTTATTAAATTAATTTAATCCCTCTTAAGGGATGTCTTGGAAAAGGCCGGATTGGAAATCTGAGTGCTTCGATGAGATAAAAAAATGTGATCCCAATTTTGTTTTTTGGAGTTCTTGATGGGTTTTAGAACCTGCCTGGATGGAAGTTTCAAAGCCCAAAATTCAGGGACTTCCCAGGGTTTTCCAGTCTTTTTGTGTCCATCAGATCCCAGAATTTATTCAGATTTGTCCTTCAGCTTCCAAAATTTCTTCTCCTTCACGGCTGTCGCCAATTCTGAATTATTCCGGGAGAAAATCCTGACTTTCCCAGCATCTCCTCCTCTCTGGAATTCTCCACCATGGAAAGCTCTTAAGAGATGTCTTGGAAAAGCCTGGATTGGAAATCCGAGTCCTTCAATGTGATAAAAAAAGTGATCCCAATTTTTTTTTGGAGCTCTCGATGGGTTTTTTAGAACCTGGATGGAATTTTGAAAAACAGCAGGGACTTCCCAGGGTTTTCCAGTCTTTTTGTCCATCAGATCCCAGAATTTTTCCTTCGATGAGATAAAAAAAAAAAGTGATCCCAGATTTTTTGGAATTCCTGATGGGTTTTAGAACCTGCCTGGATGGAAGTTTGAAAGCCCAAAATTCAGGGACATCCCAGGGTTTTCCAGTCTTTTTGTGTCCATCAGATCCCAGAATTTATTCAGATTTGTCCTTCAGCTTCCAAAATTTCTTCTCCTTCACGGCTGTTGCCAATTCTGATTTTTTTCTGGGAGAAAATCCTGACTTTCCCAGCATCTCCTCCTCTCTGGAATTCTCCACCATGGAAAGCTCTTAAGGGATGTCTTGGAAAAGCCTGGATTGGAAATCTGAGTCCTTCAATGTGATAAAAAAAGTGATCCCAATTTTTTTTTTTGGAGCTCTCGATGGGTTTTTTAGAACCTGGATGGAATTTTGAAGAACAGCAGGGACTTCCCAGGGTTTTCCAGTCTTTTTGTCCATCAGATCCCAGAATTTTTCCTTCGATGAGATAAAAAAATGTGATCCCGATTTTTTTTTTTCTGGAGTCCTGATGGGTTTTTTAGAACCTGCCTGGATGGAAGTTTGAAAGCCCAAAATTCAGGGACATCCCAGAGTTTTCCAGTCTTTTTGTGTCCATCAGATCCCAGAATTTATTCAGATTTGTCCTTCAGCTTCCAAAATTTCTTCTCCTTCACGGCTGTCGCCAATTCTGAATTATTCCAGGGAGAAAATCCTGACTTTCCCAGCATCTCCTCCTCTCTGGAATTCTCCACCATGGAAAGCTCTTAAGGGATGTCTTGGAAAAGTCTGGATTGGAAATCTGAGTCCTTCAATGTGATAAAAAAAGTGATCCCAATTTTTTTTTTGGAGCTCTCGATGGGTTTTTTAGAACCTGGATGGAATTTTGAAAAACAGCAGGACTTCCCAGGGTTTTCCAGTCTTTTTGTCCATCAGATCCCAGAATTTTTCCTTCGATGAGATAAAAAAAAAAAGTGATCCCAGATTTTTTGGAGTTCCTGATGGGTTTAGAACCTGCCTGGATGGAAGTTTCAAAGCCCAAAATTCAGGGACTTCCCAGGGTTTTCCAGTCTTTTTGTGTCCATCAGATCCCAGAATTTATTCAGATTTGTCCTTCAGCTTCCAAAATTTCTTCTCCTTCACGGCTGTTGCCAATTCTGAATTATTCCAGGGAGAAAATCCTGACTTTCCCAGCAATCTCCTCCTCTCTGGAATTCTCCACCATGGAAAGCTCTTAAGAGATGTCTTGGAAAAGCCTGGATTGGAAATCCGAGTCCTTCAATGTGATAAAAAAAGTGATCCCAATTTTTTTTTTGGAGTTCTCGATGGGTTTTTTTAGAACCTGCCTGGATGGAATTTTGAAGAACAGCAGGGACTTCCCAGGGTTTTCCAGTCTTTTTGTCCATCAGATCCGCAGAATTTTTCCTTCGATGAGATAAAAAAAGTGATCCCAGATTTTTTTGGAATTCCTGATGGGTTTTAGAACCTGCCTGGGTGGACGTTTCAAAGGCCCAAAATTCAGGGACATCCCAGGGTTTTCCAGCCCTTTTTGTGTCCATCAGATCCCGGAATTTATTCAGATTTGTCCTTCAGCTTCCAAAATTTCTTCTCCTTCACGGCTGTTGCCAATTCTGAATTATTCAGGGAGAAAATCCTGACTTTCCCAGCATCTCCTCCTCTCTGGAATTCTCCACCATGGAAAGCTCTTAAGGGTTGTCTTGGAAAAGTCTGGATTGGAAATCCGAGTCCTTCAATGTGATAAAAAAAGTGATCCCAATTTTTTTTTGGAGCTCTCGATGGGTTTTTTAGAACCTGGATGGAATTTTGAAGAACAGCAGGGACTTCCCAGGGTTTTCCAGTCCTTTTTTGTCCATCAGATCCCAGAATTTTTCCTTCGATGAGATAAAAAAAAATGATCCCAGATTTTTTGGGAGTTCCTGATGGGTTTTAGAATCTGCCTGGATGGAAGTTTCAAAGCCCAAAATTCAGGGACTTCCCAGAGTTTTCCAGTCTTTTCCAGATCCCAGAATTTATTCAGATTTGTCCTTCAGCTTCCAAAATTTCTTCTCCTTCACGGCTGTTGCGAATTCTGAATTATTCCAGGGAGAAAATCCTGACTTTCCCAGCATCTCTTCCTCTCTGGAATTCTCCTCCATGGAAAGCTCTTAAGGGATGTCTTGGAAAAGTTTGGATTGGAAATCTGAATCCTTCAATGTGATAAAAAAAGTGATCCAATTTTTTTTTGGAGCTCTCGATGGGGTTTTTTAGAACCTGCCTGTTTGGAATTTTGAAAAACAGCAGGGACTTCCCAGGGTTTTCCAGTCTTTGTGTCCATCAGATCCCAGAATTTATTCAGATTTGTCCTTCAGCTCCCAAAATTTCTTCTCCTTCACGGCTGTTGCCAATTCTGAATTATTCCGGGGAGAAAATCCTGACTTTCCCAGCATTCCTCCTCTCCGGGGATTTTCGGTTGCTTCCTCCACCCTCCAGCAATCCCTCTGTTATTCCAGAGGAGTCTCTTCATCCCGTAAATCGCCAGAATTCCCTGGAAAACCTGGAAAATTCCTCCTGGCACACCTCAGGATCACTTTTCAGACCTCTCCCCCCCTCAAAATCCATCATTTGGATCCCAAAGCCTTTTTGGAATCCAATTGCTCCTCTGGAATTCCGGGTTGTAACAATTCCTTCTGCTCCCGGATTTCTGTCCCAGCTCCCAGTGAGAAAAATGGGAATGATCCCGACTCTTCCCTCCTCCTTCTCCACGTCCCTCTGGCTCTCATTAGCGTGCTGCTAATTGAGCCAATTAATTAAACGAGGCAGCGCCAGTCGCCATCAAGTTTTGCTGCGTCCTCCTGCTTCCCAAATTATCCCGTTCTTCTTCCCCTTGGGAAAAAAATAGGGAATGGGATTGAAGGTCTATGGATCCCGTCCCAAACCATTCTGGGATTCTGGGATCCAGGATGCTCAGGATCCATCCTGAGGGATTTTTATGGAATTCGGGGATGGAAAAGGGAAGGGAGACCCTTCCTGGAGGTCCCCAATTCCCAGGGAATTCCTGAAATTCCTTCCTGGAGGAGGAGTTGGGATGGGGCTGGATCCAGTCCCCGGCTGGGGATGGCGGCAATTCCTTGGGAAAAGGGAGCTTGGGAAGGAATTCCCATCTGGGCTGGAATTCCCACAAAATCCCTGCGAGTGTCCAAGGAAAAGCTGGGAGCACCCTGGGATTGGGATTGGAATGAGGTTGAAGGTGTGTGGATCCCATCCCAAATCATTCTGGGATCCAGGATGCTCAGGATCCATCCTGAGGGATTTTTATGGAATTTGGGGATGGAAAAGGGAAGGGAGACCCTTCCTGGAGTCCTGAATTCCCAGGGAATTCCCAAAAATCTTTCCTGGAGGAGGAGTTGGGATGGGGCTGGATCCAGTCCCCTGGCTGGGGATGGAGAGAATTCCCTGGGAAAGGGGAGCTTGGGAAGGAATCCCCAGCTGGGCTGGAATTCCCAGAGAATCCCTGGGAGTGTCCAAGGAAAAGCTGGAGCACCCTGGGATGGTGGGGTTGGAACGGGATGGGATTGAAGGTCCATGGATCCCATCCAAATCATTCTGGGATTCTGGGATCCAGGATGCTCAGGATCCATCCTGAGGGATTTTTATGGAATTCGGGGATGGAAAAGGGAAAGGAGGACCCTTCCTGGAGTCCTGAATTCCCAGGGAATTCCTGAAATTCCTTCCTGGAGGAGGAGTCCGCGATGAGGATGGATCCAATCCCAGGCTGGGAGAGCTGGAGATGGAGGGAATTCCCTGGGGAAAAGGGAGTTTGGGAGGAATCCCCAGCTGGACTGGAATTCCCACAAAATCCCTGCGAGTGTCCAAGGAAAAGCTGGAGCACCCTGGGATTGGGATTGGAATGAGGTTGAAGGTGTGTGGATCCCATCCCAAATCATTCTGGGATCCAGGATGCTCAGGATCCATCCTGAGGGATTTTTATGGAATTCGGGGATGGAAAAGGGAAAGGAGACCCTCCTGGAGTCCCCAATTCCCAGTGAAGCCCCTGGATCCCAAAATTCCTTCCTGGAGGAAGAGTTGGGATGGGGCTGGGATCCAATGCCTGGCTGGGGATGGAGGGAATTCCCTGGGAAAGGGGAGCTTGGGAAGGAATTCCCAGAGAATCCCTGGAGTGTCCAAGGAAAGGTTGGATCACCCTGAGATGGTGGGGTTGGAATGGGATGGGATTGAAGGTCCATGGATCCCGTCCTAAACCATCCCGGGATTCTGGGATCAAGGATACTCAGGATCCATCCTGAGGGATTTTTATGGGATTCGGGGATGGAAAAGGGAAGGGAAGACCCTTCCTGGAGTCCCGAATTCCCAGGGAATTCCTGAAATTCCTTCCTGGAGGAGGAGTCGCGATGAGGATGGATCCAATCCCAGGCTGGGAGAGCTGGAGATGGAGGGAATTCCCTGGGAAAAGGGAGCTTGGGAAGGAATTCCCAGCTGGGCTGGAATTCCCACAAAATCCCTGCGAGTGTCCAAGGAAAAACTGGAGCACCCTGGGATTGGGATTGGAATGAGGTTGAAGGTGTGTGGATCCCATCCCAAATCATTCTGGGATCCAGGATGCTCAGGATCCACCCCGAGGGATTTTTATGGAATTTGGGGATGGAAAAGGGAAGGGAGGACCCTTCCTGGAGTCCCGAATTCCCAGGGAATTCCTGAAATTCCTTCCTGGAGGAGGAGTTGGGATGGGGCTGGATCCAATCCCCAGCTGGGAGAGCTGGAGATGGAGGGAATTCCCTGGGAAAAGGGAGCTTGGGAAGGAATTCCCAGAGAATCCCTGGGAGTGTCCAAGGAAAAGTTGGAGCACCCTGAGATGGTGGGGTTGGGAATGGGATGGGATTGAAGGTCCATGGATTCCGTCCCAAATCATCCCGGGATTCTGGGATCAAGGATACTCAGGATCCACCCTGAGGGATTTTTATGGAATTCGGGGATGGAAAAGGGAAGGGAGACCCTTCCTGGAGTCCTGAATTCCTAGGGAATTCCCAAAAATTCTTTCCTGGAGGAGGAGTTGGGATGGGGGCTGGATCCAGTCCCCGGCTGAGGATGGAGGGAATTCCCTGGGAAAGGGGAGCTTGGGAGGAATTCCCATCTGGGCTGGAATTCCAGGGAATCCCTGGGAGTGTCCAAAAAAAAGTTGGATCACCCTGGGATGGTGGGGTTGGAACGGGATGGGATTGAAGGTCCTTGGATCCCATCCCAAACCATTCTGGCATTTCCTCCATGAATTTAAAACCCAGGACACGGGGAAAACCTGGAATTTTTACCACGGAAAGCTCCCGCTCCCCTGGGCTCCTCCCAAAATTCCAGTTCCCCCAAGAACCTGGGATAACAAATACGAAATTTTGGGAATTTTTTTGGTGTTTTTCCAGGGATCGAGTCCCACCAGGAGCCGGCGGCGTCGGAGGTGCCGAGGGAGCTCCGTCCTCCTCCGGAATTCTCCCCCCAGGAAACCCCACGGGAGCTCCCGGATTTCTTTCCCGGCGCGGTTCTGTTTATACGGACAAAACTTTATTTATTTGTACAGGAACTGGACGAGGAGAACTCCCAAAAAAAACCTCATTTTATCCCAAACTCTTGCTGGTTTTATGTTTCTGTTCCTTCTCCTCGGGGAATCTCGGTTTTATCCGGGAGGAATTCCTCCATTCCCTGTTTTTAATGTGAATTTTCCTCCCTGCTCTTCCCATCGACTTCAATAAAACTCCCCCCCAAAAAACCACCTGGAAATGGAATTTCCAGCCCTGGATTCTCCCTTGGCATAGAATTTGGTTTGGGGGAGGTTAAATTGGAGTTTTTTTGGTGTTTAATTGGAATTTTTTTGGTGTTTAATTGGAATTTTTTCAGTGTTTAATTGAAATTTTTTTGGTGTTTAATCGGAATTTTTTTGGTGTTTAATTGAATTTTTTTTGGTGTTTAATTGAATTTTTTTTGGTGTTTAATTGGAATTTTTTTGGTGTTTAATTGGAATTTTTTTGGTGTTTAATTGGAGTTTTTTTGGTGTTTAATCAGAATTTTTTGGGTGTTTAATTGAAATTTTTTTGGTGTTTAATTGAAATTTTTTTGGTGTTTAATCGGAGTTTTTTTGGTGTTTAATTGAATTTTTTTGGTGTTTAATTGGAGTTTTTTGGTGTTTAATCAGAGGGTTTTTTTGGTGTTTAATTGCAGTTTTTTTTGGTGTTTAATTTGAATTTTTTCAGTTTAACTCGGGGAATCTCGGTTTTATCCGGGAGGAATTCCTCCATTCCCTGTTTTTAATGCGAATTTTCCTCCCTGCTCTTCCCATTGAGGGCAATAAAAACCAAAAAAACCTCAGTGAAAACCACCTGGAAATGGAATTTCCAGCCCTGGATTCTCCCTTGGCGTAGAATTTGGTTTGGGGGAGGTTTAATTGGAATTTTTTTGGTGTTTAATTGGAATTTTTTTGGTGTTTAATTGAAATTTTTTTGGTGTTTAATTGAAATTTTTTGGTGTTTAATTGGAGTTTTTTCGCTGTTTAATCGAAATTTTTTTGGTGTTTAATCAGAATTTTTTCTGTGTTTAACTGCATTTTTTGTGTTTATTTTTTATATTTTAATTGGAGTTTTTTTGGTGCTTAATTGGAGTTTTTTCAGTTCTTATCTGCAGTTTTTTGGTGTTTGTTTTTGATGTTTGAATTGCAGGTTTTTTGGTGTTTAATTGGAGTTTTTTGGTGTTTAATTGGAGGTTTTTTTGGTGTTTAACTGGAGTATTTTTTGTGCTTATTGGAGATTTTGGTGTTTAATTGCAGGTTTTCTGGTGTTTAATTGGAGTTTTTTCAGTTTTTATCTGCAGTTTTCTGGTGTTTGTTTTTGATGTTTTAACTGGAGTTTTTTGGTGTTTAATTGAAGTTTTTTGGTGTTTAATGGAATTTTTTTGGTGTTTAATCAAATTTTTTTCCGTGTTTAACTGCATTTTTTGTGTTTATTTTTGATGTTTTAATTGGAGTTTTTTGGTGTTTAATTGGAGTTTTTTTGGTGTTTAATTGGAGTATTTTTGGTGTTTAATTGAATTTTTTTCGGTGTTTAATCAAAATTTTTTCTGTGTTTAACTGCATTTTTTGTGGGTTTTTTTATCTTTTAATTGGAGTTTTTTGGTGTTTAATTGAAATTTTTTTGGTGTTTAATCAAAATTTTTTCTGTGTTTAACTGCATTTTTTGTGTTTATTTTTGATGTTTTAATTGGAGTTTTTTGGTGTTTAATCGAAATTTTTTTGGTGTTTAATCAGAATTTTTTCTGTGTTTAACTGCATTTTTTGTGTTTATTTTTTTATATTTTAATTGGAGTTTTTTTGGTGCTTAATTGGAGTTTTTTCAATTTTTTAACTGCAGTTTTCTGGTGTTTGTTTTTGATGTTTTAACTGGAGTTTTTTGGTGTTTAATTGGAGTTTTTTCGGTGTTTAATTGGAATTTTTTTGGTGTTTAATTGAAATTTTTTCTGTGTTTAACTGCATTTTTTGTGTTTATTTTTGATGTTTTAATTGGAGTTTTTTGGTGTTTAATCAGAGGGTTTTTTTGGTGTTTAATTGGAGCATTTTTTTGTGTTTATTGGAGATTTTTGGTGTTTAATTGGAGTTTTTTTTCTCAGCCCAACCCAAAACCTTCCTTTAAAACAAACTCAATCTGCCCCCCTTGGGTGGGGAAAAAAATTGGATTTTTAAAGGGGTTTTTAACGGATCTGGGGAAGGATCCGCTGGCGGCCGCGCTTTTCCAGAGGGAAGGGAGAAGGGAACTTCCCAATTTTCCCAAAAATTCCGTGCGGAGGGCAGGAATGCGGGGTTTGGGTTGGAAATTTGGGGTTTTTCCCCCACTGCTGCTGCCGGCTCTGATTGAAGCAGTGGGGCACAAATCCATGGAGAGGAATTTCCTTTTCTTCCCCCTTTTTCCTCCCCCTTTTCTTCCCCCTTTTTTTTCTTCCCCTTTTTTTTCTTCCCCCCCTTTTTCCCCTTTCCCCCCCATTTTCCCCCTTTTTCCCCTTTTCCCCCCTTTCCCCCTTTGCCCGCTTTCCCCCCTTTTTCCTACTTTTCCCATTTTCTTTCCTTCCTATTCCTATTCCTATTCCTATTCCTATTCCTATTCCTATTCCTATTCCTATTCCTATTCCTATTCCTATTCCTATTCCTATTCCTATTCCTTTCCCTTTTCTTCCTTTCCCTTTTCTTCCTTTCCCTTTTCTTCCTTTCCCTTCCCCCTTTCCCTTCCCCCTTTTCCCTGCTTTCCCCCTTTTTTTTTACTTTTCCCATTTTCCTTTCATTCCTATTCCTATTCCTATTCCTATTCCTATTCCTATTCCTATTCCTATTCCTATTCCTATTCCTATTCCTATTTTTCCCCCTGTTTTTCCCCCTATTTTCCCCCCCATTTTCCCCCCTTTTTCCCCCCTTTTTCCCCCCTTTTTCCCCCCTTTTCCCCCCTTTCCCCCCCTTTCCCCCCCTTTCCCCCCCTTTTCCTTTTATTCCTATTCCTATTCCTATTCCTATTCCTATTCCTATTCCTATTCCTATTCCTATTCCTATTCCTATTCCTATTCCTATTCTTCCTTCCCCTTTTACCCCTTCTCCCCCCCCCATTTTTACCTATTTTTCATCTTTTTCCCTCTTTTTCTCCTTTCCTTTCCAATTTTCCTTTTCCTCCCCCTTTTCCTCCCCCTTTTCCTCCCCCTTTTCCTCCCCCTTTCCCTCCCCCTTTCCCTCCCCCTTTCCCTCCCCCTTTTCCTCCCCCTTTTCCTCCCCCTTTTCCTTCCCCTTTTCCTTCCCCTTTTCCTTCCCCTTTTCCTTCCCCTTTTCCTTCCCTTTTCCCCTCTTTTTTTTCTCCTTTCCCATTTTCCTTTCCCATTTTCCTTTCCTCTTCCTCCATTTCCCACCTGCCCCAGCCGCCTCTGCCCCGTCATTCCTGACGGGATTGGCCCTGGAAAGCGCTGCTGTGGGAACAAAACTCCTCCCGGAATCCCGGGGGATCCGTGTGCTTTCCCACCCTGAATTAGGATTTTTCCATCCTTTTCCCATTCCCAATTAAATTCTTCCATTCTTTTTCCCATCCTGAATTTTCTCCGCCCTTTTCCCCATCCTGAATTAAGATTTCCCCATCCTTAATTAAGATTTTTCCGTCCTTTTTTCCACCTTGAATTAAGATTTTTCCCATCCTTAATTATGATTCTTCCATCCTTTTTCCCATCCGGAATTAAGATTTCTCCATCCTCAATTAAGATTTCCCATCCTTTTCCCATCCAGATTTAAGATTTCTCCATCCTTTTTTCCATCTTTAAATTTCTCCATCCTTTTTCCCATCATTAATTAAGATTTCCCATCCTTAATTAAGACTTCCCATCCTTTTTTCCATCCTGAATCTCCTCCATCCTTTTTCCCACCTGGAATTAAGATTCCTCCATCCTTTTTCCTCTCTGGAATTAAAATTTCCCATCCTTTTTTCCATCCTTAATTAAGATTTCCCATCCTTTTTTCCCCACCCCAAATGAAGATTTTCCCATCCTGAGTTAAGATTTTCCTCTCTTTTTTTCCATCCTGAATTTTCTCCATCCTTTTTCCCATCTGGAATTAAAATTTCCCCATCCTTAATTTCTTAATTTCTTAACTTCCTATCCTTTTTCCCATCTGGAATTAAGATTTCCCCAGCCTTAATTAAGATTTCCTGTCCTTTTTTCCCACCCCAAATGAAGATTTCCCATCTTTTCCCATCCAGAGTTAAGGTTTCTCCATCCTTTTTTCCATCCTGAATTTTCTCCATCCATCTTCCTATTCAGAATTAGGATTTTTCCATCCTTTTCCTCACCCTGAATTTTCCCCATCCTTTTCCCACCCTGAATTAAGATTTCTCATCCTTTTTGCCACCCTGAATTAAGATTTTCCGTCTTTTTCCCCATCCCAAATTAAGATTTCCCATCCTTAATTAAGATTTCCCATCCTTAATTAAGACTTCCCATCCTTTTTCCCCACCCCAAATAAAGATTTTTCCATCCTTTTCCCCATCCTTAATTAGAATTTCTCCGTCCTTTTTCCCATCTAGAATTAAGATTCCTCCATCCTTTTTCCAATCTGGAATTAAAATTTCCCATCATTTTTCCCATCTGGAATTAAGATTTCTCCATCCTCAATTAGGATTTCCCATCCTTTTTCCCACCCCAAATTAAGATTTCCCATCCTTTTTCCATGCAGAGTTAAGGTTTCTCCATCCTTTTTTCCATCTTTAATTTTCTCCATCCTTTTTTCCCATCCTGAATTAAGATTTCCCATCCTTTTTTCCATCCTGAATTTCCTCCATTCTTTTTTCCCACCTGGAATTAAGATTCCTCCATCCTTTTTCCTCTCTGGAATTAAAATTTCCCATCCTTTTTCCCCATCCTTAATTAAGATTTCCCATCCTTTTTCCCACCCCAAATGAAGATTTTCCCATCCTGAGTTAAGATTTTCCTCTCTTTTTTTCCATCCTGAATTTTCTCCATCCTTTTTCCTATCTGGAATTAAAATTTCCCCATCCTTAATTTCTTAATTTCTTCCCATCCTTTTTCCCATCTGGAATTAAGATTTCCCCAGCCTTAATTAAGATTTCCTGTCCTTTTTCCCCACCCCAAATGAAGATTTCCCATCTTTTCCCATCCAGAGTTAAGGCTTCTCCATCCTTTTTTCCATCCTGAATTTTCTCCATCCATCTTCCTATCCAGAATTAGGTTTTTTCCTTCCTTTTCCTCACCCTGAATTTTCCCCATTCTTTTCCCACCCTGAATTAAGATTTCTCATCCTTTTTGCCACCCTGAATTAAGATTTTCCATCTTTTTCCCCATCCCAAATTAAGATTTCCCATCCTTAATTAAGATTTCCCATCCTTCTTCCCACTCCAAATAAAGATTTTTCCATCCTTTTCCCCATCCTTAATTAGAATTTCTCCGTCCTTTTTCCCATCTGGAATTAAGATTCCTCCATCCTTTTTCCTATCTGGAATTAAAATTTCCCATCCTTTTTCCCATCTGGAATTAAGATTTCCCCATCCTTAATGAGGATTTCCCATCCTTTTTCCCACCCCAAATCAAGATTTCCCATCCTTTTCCCATCCAGATTTAAGATTTTTCCATCCTTTTTTCCATCTTTAATTTTCTCCATCCTTTTTCCCATCCTGAATTAAGATTTCCCATCCTTAATTAAGATTTCCCATCCTTTTTTCCATCCTGAATTTCTTCCATCCTTTTTCCTCTCTGGAATTAAAATTTCCCATCCTTTTTTCCATCCTTAATTAAAATTTCCCATCCTTTTTTCCCCATCCTGAATTAAGATTTCCCCATCCTTAATTAAGATTTCCCATCCTTTTTCCCCACCCCAAATGAAGATTTTCCCATCCTGAGTTAAGATTTTCCTCTCTTTCTTTCCATCCTGAATTTTCTCCATCCTTTTTCCCACCTGGAATTAAGATTCCTCCATCCTTTTTCCTCTCTGGAATTAAAATTTCCCGTCCTTTTTTCCATCCTTAATTAAGATTTCCCATCCTTTTTTCCCCACCCCAAATGAAGATTTTCCCATCCTGAGTTAAGATTTTCCTCTCTTTCTTTCCATCCTGAATTTTCTCCATCCTTTTTCCCCATCTGGAATTAAAATTTCCCCATCCTTAATTTCTTAATTTCTTAATTTCTTAATTTCTTAATTTCTTAATTCCTTTATTTTCTTAATTTCTTAATTTCTTAATTTCTTAATTTCTTAATTAACTTCCCATCCTTTTTCCCATCTGGAATTAAGATTTTCCATCCCCAATTAAGATTCCTCCCTCCCCATCCAGCCCAGACCACCCCGCTGCTCTCCCGGACCCCATCCCAGCCCCGTTTTTCTGGGAGAACTTTCGGATTCCACCCCCTTTCCCCACACAGGAGAATTCCAGGATTCAGGAATGGCTTTTTTCCTCCTTTTCTTGTTGTTTTTTTTCTGCCCTGCCGGGCTCATCCCCTCCCAGCTGCCGGATATTTTTTACCCTCTCCACATTTTTAATTCCTCAAAACTCCACAAATTAACAAAACATCGGATTTTTTTATTTTTTTTTAAATTTTTAACCGGGAAGTGCAGGAACACCGAGCGTCTCCAAACGGAATCATCCACGATTTTCCTCTTTGTTTTCCCAAGTTTTTTTTTTTTATTTTTCCTCCTCCCCCCCTTTTCTTTTTTCACGCCGACGCCTCGTGAATTGGGAAATGAACGGATGCGGTGACAACCCGTCATTTATTCCAGGGAATAATTCCCAGGGAGAAAAGAATCCCCTGGAGCTGCCAGAAAAACAGCTCCAGAGTCAGAACTGATCCAAAAGGCTGAGGGGGAACGGGATAAAAACGGGAGAGGAGATGATTCCAGGGTGGTTTTTCCCTCCTTTCCAAAGCTCATGAATAACAATTCAGCCGAGGGGGAGGGGGAAAAAACAAAAACCGGGAAAAAAAAACCTCCAGGGAAATCTGACATTTGGGAATGGGGGATGGGAAGCCTGGGAAACGACGGATTTTGGAGACCGGTTTCACTTCCAGCTGCTGGGAATCCCAAATCCCAAAAAAATCTCTGTCACAGCTGGTGACAGCCACGGGGACTCGAGGACGGCGTTTCCCGGCGGGAGCCGCTCCCAGAATTCCGCGTTTCGGGACGAGAATGGTGCTGCAGGTGGGTGAAATTCCGTTTTTCCCGGATCCCTGGCGACTCAGGGTGTAATTCCACATTTTTATCCACAGCCTCGCCTCTCCCGGAGGGAAAAAGAGGGACGTGGCTCCGCGGTTCCTTGAATTCCGAGGTGAAGGTGAAGCTTTGTCCTGCTTTGGTGGGGAAAAATCCCGTAAGTTTTCCATTTTTCCATGGTTTTGGTTTTTTTTTTCTTCCTTAGAGCTTCCCAAAACGCTGGAGCTGATGAAATGGATTCCTTGGGATTAAGGACACCTCGGACCCGTTCGTGTTTTTCCGTGGGGCGAACCACGGAATCCTGGATCTCCGTGAGATCCAGGGGCTGGATTTATCCAGGGAAAAACCGAAATCCTGGCGGGATCCACTCCGCCAATTCAGTTTTCCTTGGAAATGAAGCGCTGGCCCCAAACCGTTCCTGAGCAGATCCAGAAATTCCAGCTCATCCCAAGCAGGAGAAGGGATTTTTTCCCACGTCAACCACACCGAGCCGGCTCCTCCAGCTGCTGGAAGTGGAGATTTTTTTGGGAATTCAATAAATTCTGGAAGGAGGAGGTTGCCGGCCCTGGAGCCACCTGAGCCAGCCGGGAATTCCTTCCTTCCCAAGGTCCCACCCCAAGCTCCCCTTTCCCAGTGGGAATTCCATTCCCTGGCTCCTGTCCCTCCATCCCTTGTCCCAAATCATTCTCCAGTTCTCCAAGAGCCCCTTCCCTGATCCAGCTGGACATTCCCAGCCTGGGATTGGATCCAGCCTCATCCCAGCTCCTCTCTGGGAAGGAATTTCAGGATCCAGGGGCTCCACTGGGAATTTGGGACTCCAGGAAGGGTCTCCTTTCCCTTTTCCATCCCCAAATTCCATAAAAACCCCTGGGGATGGATCCTGAGTGTCCTGGATGCCAGAATCCTGGAATGGTTTGGGATCCATGGACCTTCAATCCCATCCCAACCCCACCATCCCAGGCTGCTCCAACCTTGCCTTGGTCACTGCCAAGGATCCAGGGATTCTCTGGGAATTCCAGCCCAGCCCCTCCCCACCCTCCCAGCTGGGAATTCCTTCCCAAATCCCACCCCAAGCTCCCCTTGCCCAGTGGGAATTCCATTCCCTGCCTCCTGTTTTCCCCAATTCCAGCTCTCCTGGAGCCCCTGTGGAAGATTCCCGCCATTTTCCACATCTGGAATTCCATCCCTGCAGGGATTTGGGGCTCCTCCCCTCCCTGTTTTCCTTGGATCTCCTGGATTTATCCCTCCTCTTCCCACGGTTTGGCTGCTCCATGAATCCCAGCACAAATCCCTGATCCCTTAACCCTTCACCCTCCGGAATTGTCTCCGTGTGCCGACATTCCCGATCCTCTGGGAGCTCTGGCTTCTCCCAAATCCATGTGGAAACCTTGGGAATTCCCAGCTCCTTATCCTGGGTTATCTCCTGATCCCTGTGGATCCCGAGCCTGGATCAGGGATCCCAATCCCATCCTTGGACACTCCCAGGGATCCAGGGGCAGCCACAGCTTCCCTGGGGACCTCGATTTTCCCACAATTCCAAACAAACCGGGAAAATGAGGGGGAAAATCCCAAAGCCAAGCGGCTGCTGCGGGAATTAAAGGGACCAAATCCATCAATTTGGGAAAGGGCTGGAGGGAATCCCAAGGATTCCAGAAATTCCAAGAAATCCAGAATTCCAGCTGGGAGAAAGGGACGGATCCTTGGGAGAAGATCAAATTCCCATCACCCTGCACTTCCTTGGATACCTGACCTCACCTGAGACCCTGCCCGGTGCTGTTGGGAATTTCTGGGAAATTTTCCCTTTTTTTCCCCTCTTTCTCTCCACTCCAACCTTTAGCCTGGAAACTTTGGGTCTTCCCAGCCCCAGGTTTCACTTCCATAGGTTTGGGATTGGGCACATCCCGTGGTCCGTTGGGTTTTAGGGACAAATTGGGGGTTTTTTTTTGTCTTTCTCGATGTTTTGGAAGAGTTGTGGGAGGTCTTGTGTGAAAAATCCGCTTTTTTCCGTCACGAAGGGAGGAGCAGGAGGAGTAGGGGCTGGAATTTGGCTGTCAGCAGCTCCAGGCTGATATCCTACGGACAGGAATTCCTAGGAGCAGGAATTGCTGTTCTCACGGAACAAAAACCTTAAAACAACCACCCAAAATTCCAGAGTGCTGGAAAAAAAACCACAGCTGGAAAATCCCTTGGAGTGGCTCCTGTGCAGGATACGAGGAAAACGCCTCAGGGGAGCTTGGAATTGGAAATTTTCCCTGATTTTTTTTTTTCATGGAAAAGTATTTTCCAGCCCTGCTCTCCCTGCCCTTATCCCCATCCCAAGCACAGAAAACACCGGGAAACAACAACTCGGCTGCCTCGATATCCAAAGGAATCCATGGCGCTTCCAAACATCCCTGAGCCTGTGCGGACAAGCCCGGAGAGTTTCTGCACGGCTGAGGCGGCGCGGCACGAAGCGAGCCCGGAACGAGCCGGGAAATGGGAAGCTAAAAATAAACCCAGAGGAAAATAAATTGCTTCATTCCTTGACAAAGCTGCCGGTCAGCTCCGAACGGTTGGGGTTCAGACAAAATAAAAGAGGGAATGGATCCAATATTCCCAGTGTTTTGCCGGAGGGCCGAGCTTCCAGAAAAGCGTGAGCTCGGCCGGCCCCGGAAAAAGCCGGGGTTGTCACGGCTCCGACGTCAGCGCCATCCGTAATTGTGTCAGCGGTGACAGGACAAACAAATTTTCCGGAAAATTTCACCCATTCCCAGCAGGAATTGCATCTCCTCCCAAGGCAGCCTCTTCGTCCTTCGCTTTTGTCAGCAGCTGAGCGTGGCCCTTTTTCCAGGGGATGGAAAAATCCCGGCTCCCACAGATCCAGGCTGGACAACGTCCGGGTTTAAATCCGACACGGCTTCGAATGCCCAACAAAGGGGCCCTGCGGGTTTGTCCCTCCCCACAGGGACACCGGTTTTCCTTGGATCATCACCGCTTGATTAGCTCCGGATATTTTGTTGTCCTCCGCACCTCCTGGAGCCTTCCTCATGGAGTTCCTCCTCCTCCTCTTCCCGTTTTTCCCCGCGTGTCCGAGCCCTTGCCGCCGGCAAGGCTTCCGACGGCTCCTGACGGAGTCATTTATTACAGCGACACCCGAAATGTCACCGTCCCCGCTGGGTTTCAGCCCCGCTGCTGATTGAAATCCCATAAAAAAAGAGGCGGAAAAGGTCGCAGCTCTGGGCGCTCGCTCCTGGTTTGAAGGAAGTCAGGCATGGGAATGCAGCTTCCGCACCTCTGGAATTGTGGATGTCCAAGGACACCCACCTGCCCTGGGGTTCCTGGGCTGGGCAGAGGTGAGGGAGGTGCTGAGAAGCTTTCATTGGAGAATTCCTGGCAGAAAAGGCAATTCCGCTCCACCTCCAAGGAGATCCGTGAGGAGGATCTGAGGATCTACCGGATCCACCTTCCCCTGGGAAGAGACAGGGACCAAACCCTCCCCAAAAGCAGGGATGGAGAGTTGGGAACAGCCAGGAGGGATCCCAATTCTTGCTGGGATGAGATGATGGTGGCACCCTTGGATATACTCTGGGATCACCATCCCGACCTGCCTGGAGTGGGGAGCTCCGAGTTCCCTCCCACCCTCAGTTCCTCCCTGGTTGTGTCACCTCAGAGGGACAATCTGGGTTTTTGAGGAATCTCAGTTCCTCCTTCCAGCAAGGTCCTGCCCTCCCAACCCTCACGGCCTCTTCCTGGGAAAGGATCGGATCTGGGATTGCTTGGGATGGACAGAAGCAGCTGAGCCCAGTGTAAATAAATAAACAAACACAGGATTTATTCCCGTCCGGAATAACGCGCCCGCTTTTAATGCAGAACCTACAAAAGATGACAGCGTCAGGAAAGAGGCGTTTTTCCCACCAGGCCACTCCAAAGGGTCCCCAAATCCTGAAATTTCACCCCTCAAATGCAGCTGTTGGAGCCCACCCCAGGGATGCAGCAGGATTAACTCGGGTGATGAGACACCTGGAACGTCCCCAACCTCTCCGGCGGGAAGGGGATGATCCCAGGGCTGCTCTTCCCAGGGGAGATGATGCCCCATTTCATAAAATCCTGGAACTGGGAGGGGCCACCAGGATCAAGTCCAACTCTGGAGCTCTTTGTGGCCGTGGGCTCTGGCAGAAGCAAGTCCTGGGCGTTATTCCCGGGATAAGCATTACTCCCGGGATAAGCGTTATTCCCGGGATAAGCGCTGTGTCCTTCCTGCTCTTCCAGGACGAGGATCTCCGGGAGCGTCATTCCAGCCTTTTCACCATGTAGGGCCCTTCCAGCTCGTAGCCGATCTTCCTGTAGTAATTCCTGGTGCCAACACCTGCCAGGAGGAGAACAACGAGGTTAAATTCCCTGGGGACAAAGCTGGAAAAGCCAGGCCTGGGCAGGACCGGCCCTTCCAAGGAGGAACGGTGCGGGAAGGAGCTCGGCCGCTCCAGACTCGGCCGCTGCGCCGGAGCGGGGGCGTTCACTCGTTAGCAGCTGGACTAATTACGGTGTTGTTGTTCAGGCAGGAGCTGCAGCTGCTCCATCCACCCTGGATTATGCCCCACGTCCTTTGTCTCGGGAAAGGCCGTGAGCTCCGAGAGGGAGAGGAACCGGCACGGAAAAACGGGAAACGCCAACCCCGGGCACGACAAAAGGCGGAGGGCCCAGCTGCGGGATCGTCACCGGGAACTGAAGGGCCCTACAACCCCCCCGGAGCCATTCCAGAGGCTCCCGGGAATGAGCTCAGCTCCACTCCAGGTGCTCGAGTGGGCGCAATCCAATTTCCTCCTCCAGCAGGACGGCTCCAACCGTTCTCCGAGAGCCTCTTCCCTGTCCTTCCTCTCTTGAGGAGGCTGCCCAGGGGGAGCTTTTCCCACAGGAAAGGGCCCAGCTCCTCATCCTTCCCACCTCAGCTAATTACTCGCAGGTGCAGTAATTACTCGTCAGGGAGGCGGCGGAGATTTGGCATCACCGGCGGCACAACACATAGAGGACTCTGCTCTCCGGCAGGAAGAGCAGCTCCTCTTTCCTCTAATTCCCTCTCCAGCCTTCCTGGAAACTCCAGGGATCTCCAGGAATCGGCTGGAACAGGCAGGGAATGACCCTGGTAACCCTTTCCTGCCCATGGTGATGCCCCCGCGGCTGCTCCGGCAGGTTTGGTTAAAATGACCCTCGGCTGTTTGCTGAATGCACATTTCAGGAGTTCCTGGAGGGTTTAAGATCCCAACAAACTCCCATCCAACACCCCCAGGGCAGGGCTGGGACCTGGATGGTCTTTAGGGTCCTGTGCAACCCCAACCACTCTTGGATTTATCCCACAATTCCAAACTGGATCAATTTTAGGTGTGGAAAAGGCACCTGAACCCCAGGCCTGAAATGTCCTCATGTCCCCCTCTCATTCCAGCAGCTGGGAAGACCCTGGAAAACCACAACGGACCCCAAATTGGGGGAACACCTGAGCAAATTCCCTTCTAAGCAGCGGTGAAGTCCCTGTGACGTCACAGCAGAGCCAGGACCCAGAACACCCTGGAGGGACCCGAATTCACTCCGCTTTTGGAACCTGAAAACAAGGAAAAGCCCAAGTGCACCGCGGGCACATCCATCCCCCTCTTCCCAAGCTCTGCCTGCAAGGGCTGGGACCTGAGCTGGAGTAAACCACGGCCTGAAAAACATCCCCTGGGTTCACGAGCAGAGCAGCCGGGGAATTCTGGCTCTGAAAGATCACCAAAACACCAAAGATCGAAACGCGAATTTCGGCTCTGGAAGATCATCCACAGCCCCGAGCAACTTGGACACAGGCTCAGCAACACCTCAAGCTGAAGGACAACCAAATAATTCAGCTGATGGTTTTAAAACCACCTCCACCAGAGACCTTTAACAACTCCCCCCCTTTTTTTTTTTTTTACCCTTGGAAAACATGAGGGGTTTGAAGGCAACATCTCAGGTTGCTTCCAGGAATCCTGGAATTTTAAAGAGGCACTAAATGAGTGCCAGGCCTTCCTCTCTGGGTTGAAGCTGTCAGTGACACTGAGGTGTGCCTGTGTCCCCAGGTTCTCCATCGCCATACCAGCCCTGCTCATGACATTCCACAGAATATCCTTCAGCAGGAAAACCTTTCCCTGGAGATGCCTGAAGGAGGCCGTGACCCTGTGGGAAGCCCAGACTGGAGCAGGGTCCTGGCAGGACTTGTGTCTCCATGGAGAGAGCAATTCCAGAGGCCAGAACTGGAGAAGAACCTCGGAATGCCCAACACACCTGGAAGGTCTCCATGGAACAGGATCTCTTCCCAAATCTTTGCCGCTCTGATTTACCCAAAACGCTCCAGAGCCGGCACGACTTGTGCAGGCAGAACCCTTCCCGCTGCTCCAAGCTGCACCCGTGTTTTCCAGGGAAAAGAAATCCTCCTAGAAATATCCCAAAAGAACCATCCTGCAGGATTGGAACCACACAACCAAAACCGTGGCTTTCCAAGCCAGAACTGGCTGAACTCCTTACCCTGCAGCCTTGGGACAGGGATTTACCGTTAAATATTCCATATCCAACTGTGCCGGAGCTCAGGCTGAGCTTGGCAGAGCAGGATTCATCTGGATCCAGATCTGGAAACCCATGGCCATGGAGCACTCCTGGAAGGTCTCCATGGAACAGGATCTCTTCCCAAATCTTTGCCGCTCTGATTTACCCCAAATGCCCCAGAGCCGGTGGGACCTGTGCAGGCAGAACCATCCCACTGCTCCAAGCTGCACCCGTGTTTTCCAGGGAAAATAAGTCCTCCCAGAAATATCCCAAAAGAATTATCCTGCAGGATTGGAACAAGACGACCAAAACTGTGGCTTTCCAAGCCAGAACTGGCCGAATTCCTCACCCTGCAGCTTTGGGACAGGGATTTAATGATAAATATTCCATATCCAGCCGTGCCAGAGCTCAGGCTGAGCTTGACAGAGCAGGATTGATCTGGATCCAGATCTGGAAACCCATGGCCATGGAGCACTCCTGGAAGGACTCCATGGAACAGGATCCCAAATCTTTGCTGCTCTGATTTACCCCAAATGCCCCAGAGCCGGCGGGACCTGTGCAGGCAGAACCCTTCCCACTGCTCCAAGCTGCACCCGTGTTTTCCAGGGAAAAGAAATCCTCCTAGAAATATCCCAAAAGAATTATCCTGCAGGATTGGAACAAGACGACCAAAAACGTGGCTTTCCAAGCCAGAACTGTCCGAATTCCTTACCCTGCAGCTTTGGGACAGGGATTTAATGTTAAATATTCCATATCCAGCTGTGCCAGAGCTCAGGCTGAGCTTGGCACAGCAGGATTCATCTGGATCCAGATCCAGCTGAAGGACAGAAGCTCTGATCCCACCTGCCTGGATGGAAACCCAGGAGCCAGGGGAGGCTTTGTGGAACCGTCCCCTCCCCAGAGTCTTCAAGTGACACATCCTCTGATGACGGTGAATTTATTCCCCTTTTGGGAGCACCCGAATCGTGGCAAAAGCTGCTGCTAACCCCCCAAAACCTGGAATTCCCATCCTGAAAATTCATTAAATACATTTTTAAAACCTGCCCGGAGCAGGCGACAGAGGGAAGCGGCTCAAGCACCAGGGATAAACACATTGGTGGCCCAGAGGGACGCGCACGGGCACGGGACCGCGGCAGAAGCAGCCGATAAATCCATAAATCCCCGTCTCTGACTCAGCCCTGCCGCGCTGGAATTACCGACACGGCATCCGAGCATCCTCCAAGATCCCTTCGCCGCGGCTCACCGGGCACGGAACCGAGGGAAAATGAGATTGTTTTCAGCACCATTAACGACCTGCTAATAGTTCATAAAATTTCTGCGGCAGAGACTCCGCCGGGACGCGCGGGGGACTTCATCTCCGCCGTCTTCCTTGGCAACCACTGGAATTTTCTCCCGGCACATCCTGACTGGCAGATTCCTCCCCACTCCAAATATTCCAGGGATGACCTGAGCTTGCCCAATGCCTCACCCCGCTGAGGCGCCAGCTGCGATTTTCCAGGGTGTTTCTGGGGAATAACCGCCTGGATCGGCGCTTTGCCTGTGGAAAAGGAAGCCTGGACATCCCAGGCAGACACCTGGATAATCTGTGGGATCGCCGGTAAGATTGTCCTTCAAAGGATGCTGGGAAAAGGATCAGCCAACAGGACAGAAAACGATTTTTCCAGAGAAACTGTGGAATCCTCATCCCTGGAAATGTTGGATGGGGCTTGGAGCAACCTGGGATGGTGGGAGGTGTCCCTGCCCATGGAACTGGCTGGGGATTTCAGGTCCTTTTCCATCCAAAACATCCTGGAATTTTATTGAAGAATGATGTGACATTCACCAAAATGCTACGGATTTCACCCAGAATGAGCAGCAAGTCTCAAGCCAGATGCAGGAATTTGGGGATTCGGGATGGCCACAGGGATTCAGGACGGCCACGGGGATTTGGGATGGCCACGGGGATTTGGGATGGCTACGGGGATTCGGGATGGCTACGAGGATTCGGGATGGCCACGGGGATTGGGGATGGCCATGGGGATTTGGGATGGCTACGGGGATTCAGGACGGCCACGGGGATTCGGGATGGCCATGGGGATTTGGGATGGCCACGGGAATTTGGGATGGCCAAAGCTGTTTCCCTTGGCACCAGTGAGGCCGTGTCGGTGCTGCACGAGGGGAACGCTCTGCCGCAGCTGGAATTTCACTTTTTATGGAAAAGCCACAGAGAAGGAAGTGACAAAAGCTTTGGCTGTCACCTACAGCATTCCAAGGACACGGATCACTGACACATTCCAGGGTTTGCTTCGGAGCAAGACCTGACTCTTCAAGCTGGCAGCACCAATTTACGAGTTGAAATGTCAAATCCAGGCCTTCAATCCATGGAAATGCAGGAAAATAGGAAGGGGGAGGATGATTTTTTTTTCCTTGTCTGCTGTGTTCTGGATGCTGATGGAAAACCCATGAGTTTGGGAATTAAGAGTTGGGAATGCGCAGCAGCTCCATCCATGATTTTCTCTTGAGTTTCTTTTGGCATTTCCGCTTCCCACAAGGCTGGGATTTATCTCCAGGGAAAACACGAGGCTGTTCCATGTGAATCCCAACAAATCCCCCGCCAGGAATGGGAACAATGGGGAGCAGGCAAAGGATGGAGATAACCAAACACTGCCTTATCAGCACCGAGGAAATGGGGGGAAATCCCACTTTTTAACAGTGCTGAGCAAACCGGGGAATGTTGGAGCAATCCCAGAAAAGTTCTGGATTTAGGGAACCAAGGAACGATCCCTACAGCAAAGGTTTTTATTTAAAATCAGAGAATTGGCAATGCCAATTCTGGGAGTTCCTGAAGATACTGAGGAGATAAAAATCCTTGGGAAAGGAGAGGATTTTGGAAATGTTCCCCAGTATCCCCAGGAATGGTTTGGGTTGGGAGGGACCTCAAAGCTTATCCATGAGCAGGGACACCTTCCACTATCCCAGGTTGTTCCAAGCCTTGTCCAACCCGTCCTTGGACGCTTCCAGGGATGGAGCAGACCCAAATTCTGGGAAACCTGAGCCAGGGCCTCACTCCCTCTGAGAAAACAGGAATCCAATACTATTTATTGGAAAGATAATTAAAAACCCATTTCATGTCACTGAATCTGCTTTAAATCAGAGCTCCGGAAGCGATTTTGGATATTTTTTTCCCAACCCACGAGCGCCGGGGTCTGAAGCTCTTCCCCACAGAGCAACTCTCAGCAGGATCGATATTCCCGGAGGGATCGAATCGAAGGATGGGAGAGCCGAGTATTCCGTGACCTCCTCCCGCCACAGCAGCCACCAGGAGCTAATTAGGGCCGTGATTTAGCCACGTCCCGAAGCGCTCACATGCTGCTCCTCGGAGCCGCGGGATCACGGAATGATGATCCCAAAATGAGAACCCTCCCTAAAATGAGCAGCAGAGTTGAACCCCAGCTGTGCCCAACCCCTGTGCGCCGCCGTTTGTTGGACCTGCGGGAGGAATCCGCCCCCGAAATCCTCCGGTTTTTAATGTCAAATGCAAGTGGGGATATAATTTTATTTTTCTTTCCTCCCTCCCCGCTTTTTCCTGGCTGGAACGCTTCCCGGAGATTTTAAATTACTGTTTTCACAGCCCCTGTGTCTGGCAGCGAGGTTCTGTCACGGCAGAGCCCCGAGCAGCCACGATCCCACGGCTGGGGTAATTTGAAATCACAAATCTGTGATGAAAAAAAATAAAGGAGTTTTTCTGGGTGTCGTTCATCAGCTCAGCAACGGAGCAACGATGGGATTATCTCTGACCCCTGATCCAGGGGCAGAAAACCTGGGATAGCCTCCCCAAAAATCCCTGCTCCACTTCAATCCAGAGTGGATTTGATGGGAATGCAGAGAGATGCAGAACGTTCCTGATGGGGCTGGATTTGATGGGAATATGGAAACGCGGAACCTTCCCGGTGGGGCTGGTCCGACTTCCCAGCCGGAGAAATGAAAACCAGGGAAGAAACCACAGCACCTGAATGGCATTTTTGGGGGAAAAACCCAAGGGAATAATGAAAAGTGGAATGGCAAGTGATTTCTGAAGGCCGAGTCTGCAGGTGAGACCCATCCCAGAGATTCCAGAGGGAGAGATTCCGGTCTCATTGATCCTTTCATGATGGAAGCGACGACCCTGACTCCGGCGCCAGGAAAAGGCAGAGCTGGCCCATCTCCCGCCTCCAATCCGAGCAAAATGAAATTATTTAGGATGTAATTCCATAACTTCCACCAGGATTTAACCGATGGCTGCTGTGCTGTGGCCGTGGGGCATCAGGAGAGACGGGGACAGGGAAATGGGTCTGCTCCTCACCCCCAAATCTGTCACAATTCCGGTGCTGGGGAGGTTTCAGCTCTTGAGGCTTCTCCAGAGGTGGTGGTTGGAATATCCAGCCCAGGAGATGGATTTGGGATGAGTCACCGAGCATGTGAGGCATCCATGATCCGTCTTTTTTTTTTTCCCCTGTGGGCTCTGGGATGATAAACTCAGCGATCCTGAGAGCCAGCCCATCTCCTCCAGCAGGGAATCACAGCAGGGCTCGGGCTGGGAAGGACCTTGGAACGTCCTCATCCGTGGGCAGGGACACCTTCACTGCCCCAGGTGGCTCCAACCTGGACTTGGATGCTTCCAGGGATGGGGCATCCAGGAATTCTCTGGGAATTCTGTGCCAGGGATCCACTTGAGGTGGCTCAGAACGCTCACAGAAATAATGCTGCCGGTTAAAAAGGAGCGAGGAGGGGGAAAATCCTCCACAATTTCTCTGTGGTTTTGCTTTGTCGCCCCTCTCAACAGGGCTGCTCCTCCTTGGGAATTCCCATCCCTGGAAGTGTCCGAGGAAAGGGTGGAGCAGCCTGGGACGGTGAGAGGTGGAACCTCATCCAGAGGGTGGGACAGGGGGCTTTTGAAGTCCCTCCCAACCCAAACCATTTGGGATTTGGTGACGCTCCGAGCCCGTGCGTTCCCCTGGGGAAGCAGCAGGAGAGGGACACGGAGCAGCAGTTCCTCTTGGATCCCTGGGAAGCTCCGGAATTCAGAGAATGAAGCAGGAATTCAGAGTTAAAATAAATTAATCCCAGTTCTGGATGGTTTTCCCCCAGCTTTTCCCAGCTCCTGGCAAGATCCCAGTGAAGGAACTGGGGCTGCCTGGCAAAGCAGGAATTGACAGAATTAAATCAATTCCAAATTCCTCTTCCAAGTGGAGCAGGTGGGGAGCACCCAAGCCCTGGATTTTGGGTTTTTCCCAGCTCCTGGGATGATCCCAGTGACGGAGCCGGAGCTGCCTGACATCACCAGGAATTCACAGAATTAAATCAATCCCAGCCCTTCCAAATTCCTGTTCCGAGCGGAGCAGGTGGGGAGCACCCAAGCTCTGGATGTTGGGTTTTTTCCCAGCTCCTGGGATGATCCCAGTGAAGGAACTGGAGCTGCCTGGCAAAGCAGGAATTGACAGAATTAAATCAATTCCAAATTCCTGTTCTGAGCGGAGCAGGTGGGGAGCACCCAAGCCCTGGATAGTTCATTCTCAGCTCCTGGGAAGATCCCAGTGAAGGAACTGGAGCTGCCTGACATCACCAGGAATTCAGAGAATTAAATCAATCCCAGCCCTTCCAAATTCCTGTTCCGAGTGGAGCAGGTGGGGAGCACCCAAGCCCTGGATGCTGGGTTTTTTCCCAACTCCTGGGAAGATCCCAGTGAAGGAACTGGGGCTGCCTGGCAAAGCAGGAATTGACAGAATTAAATCAATCCCAGCCCTTCCAAATTCCTGTTCCGAGCGGAGCAGGTGGGGAGCACCCAAGCCCTGGATGTTGGGTTTTTTCTCAACTCCTGGGAAGATCCCAGTGAAGGAACTGCCTGACATCACCAGGAATTCACAGAATTAAATCAATCCCAGCTCCTCCAAATTCCTGTTCCGAGTGGAGCAGGTGGGGAGCACCCAAGCCCTGGATGTTGGGTTTTTTCCCAGCTCCTGGGATGATCCCAGTGCCGGAGCCGGAGCTGCCTCCCATTGAGGAATCCATCCCGCCTCCCCCCGGCGCGCCGGGCCGTGACACATCCCTGGCCCGCAGCCACCTTCATTTTCTCCTTGACAGCCCCCGAACGTCGGCCTGGGCCGGGGGAAGGCCGGCGTCGCTCATGGAAATGAGCTCCTGGGATGAGGATCAGACAGCGCTCCCGGCCTCCTCGGCAGCCGATCCTGCTTTACAGGGATAAGAGGTGCGGTTCCGAGGGGAAGGCCAGGAAAGGGTGCTGCTTGCCGCCGGCGGCTCCGGGCGCTGGAGGATTGAGCCGCGGCGGGAGGGGAATTCAATCGGGCCCTTCTGCGGGAGATAAGGACACAAAGCTGTCGGAACAAGCCAGGGCCGGCTGCTCCCGCTGGCAGCGCAAACAGATAACGCTGACAGACGTCAGCGCGGCGCCGCCGAGCCCTTCCCGGATTTACAGAGCTGGATTTCGCTGCTGGGGAAGGAATTTGCAGTCTGAGGCCGTCCCTCGCCCTTGGAGGAGCCCGGCAGCTTCTCCTGCTCAATCCCAGTTTGGATTCCCTGAATCCCAGTATGGATTTGCTGGATCCCAGTATGGATTCACTGAATTCCAGTCTGGATTCACTAAACCCCAGTTTGGATTCCTGAATTCCTGTTTTGATTCCCTGAATCCCAGTTTGAATTCCCTGAAACCCAGTTTGGATTTACTGAATCCCAGTTTGGATTCACTGAATCCAGTCTAGACTTACTGAATTCCAGTTTGGATTCACTTAATTCCAGTCTGGATTTGCTAAACCCCAGTACGGATTCACTGAATCCAGTTTGAATTCACTGAATCCCAGTTTGAATTCACTGAATCCCAGTTTGGATTCACTGAATTCCAGTCTAGATTTGCTGAACCCCAGTTTGGATTCCTGAATCAGGGATGCTCAGAGGAGCTCGGGACAGTCAGTGGGATAAAATCACAGCGATGGTTTGGGCTGGAAGGGACCCTGTGGATCGTCCCATTCCAACCCCGACACCTCCCACTGTCCCAGGCTGCTCCAAGCCCCATCCAGCCTGGCCTTGGACACTCCCAGGGATCCAGGGAAAGCACAGCTTCTCTGGGAATTCCGGCTCAGCCCCTCCCACCCTCACATCCTTCCAATATCCCACCCAGATCCCCCTTTCCCACTTTAAAGCCATTCCCTGTGTCTTGTCCCTCCAGCCCTTGTCCCAAAGTCCCTCTCCAGCTCTCCTGGAGCCCCTTTAGGCCCTGGAAGGGGCTCCGAGGATTCCCTGGACCCTCCCCTTTTCGGTGAACATTCCCAGCTCTCCCAGCCTGGCTCCAGAGGGGGCTCAGCCCTGGGAGCAGAATCCCTGGCTGGGGGCTCAGCCCAGGAGCAGCAGGGTTTGGAGATGGAGCCCAGAGGCACCGAATCCCAGCCCAGGGGGAGGCGGGATGGATTCCTCAATGGGAGGCAGCTCCGGCTCCGTCACTGGGATCATCCCAGGAGTTGGGAAAAAACCCAACATCCAGGGCTTGGGTGCTCCCCACCTGCTCCACTTGAAACAGGAATTTGGAAGAGCTGAGATTAACTCTGTCAATTCCTCTTCACCAGGAGCAGCGCGAGGGTTCGGAGCCGGGCTGGCCACGCGGATAATCCCTCACATTCCGCCTGTCCCGGCCGCTCCGGATCGTCCCGGCCACCTCCAGACTATCCCAGCTGGAGGCACAGAGGCTCCCGCCAGGAAGGACAACCTCAAAAAGACCCCCAAAAATTCCAGATTTGTCATTTCAGGGAATTTCCTCCGGATCCCAGAATCCAAGGACGACACCAGAACCAGGGGAAACACAAAGGATCCGGAATATTTGGATTTGTGGGAGCGCTCGGGGGAGGCAGGGCCCAGCATTCCCAGCTTTTCTGAATTCGCTCCCACATCTCCCACACCCATCCCTGGCGCTGCTTTAAGGGAACAGCTGGAAGTGTTTGCTCCGGGATTGGGTCAGATGGGGCTAATTATGGGATGTCAAGCCTCAAAGTCAAAGTGACGGCCAGAGGAGCCGTCACGGAGACCAGCAGGAAAGGTTCCAAGGACAGAGGGCTGTCCTTTGTCCACCTTCACCCGCATCCCGAGGTTATTCCCTTGTCCTCCTCCCCAGATCCAGGCAGGGTGAAAAATCCGTGGGAATTTCCTGGGAAGGGATGAGGAGCGAAGCTCAGCAAGTTCTGCAGGAAGAAAAAAATCCCTGGAAACGCTCGCGGCTCTGATTGGAGCCACTTCCACTGCTGGGAATTCCGAACCCCCAGGAGGGGAAATCACTTTCATTTCCTTGGGAAGGAAGGAAGGAAAGGAAGGAAAGAAAGGAAGGAAAGGAAGGAATCCCAAGGAATAGGAAGGAAGGAAGGAAGGAAGGAAGGAAGGAAGGAAGGAAGGAAGGAAGGAAGGAAAGGAAGAAGGAAAGGAAGGAATCCCAAGGAATGGGAAGGAAGGAAGGAAGGAAGGAAGGAAGGAAGGAAGGAAGGAAAGGAAGGAAGGAAGGAAAAGGAAGGAAGGAAGGAAAGGAAGGAATCCCAAGGAATGGGAAGGAAGGAAGGAGGAAGGAAGGAAGGAAGGAAGGAAGGAAGAAGGAAGGGAAGAAAGAAATCCCAAGGAAGGAAGGAATCCCATGGAAGGAAGGAATTCTCCACACTCCTTAAGGATTCTCCACATTCCTTATATTTCCAACACCTTGTGGACATCAGAGGAAGTGAATTTTGAAATGGTTTCGTTTCGGTTTGAGGAGGTTGAAAAGGGCAAAAAGAAGCAAATTCAGAGTGGGTGAAACTGGAAGTCAAAAACCCCAAAGCCACCCCCCAAAAAAACCCCAACAAAGGCTTGGTGCAAGCACCCCCTGGCAATTCCAACTGCTGGCAAATGGGAAAAAAAACCTGGAAAAAGCAGTGATTTCAGAGCTCGGGATAATGGAGCGATGCCTCCAGGGTCTCCCGTTCCCAGCCGGAATGGCGATCCCCAGCTCCCGGCCCCGCGGCACAAAGGCACCGCTGAGCAGAAAATGACCTGAAATGAGCAAATAAATAAAGGAATGGCTGCTCCTGCGGGACAGCTGGGAATCCCGGGAAAAGGGCCCCGATCCCGGCTCCTTGCTGGGAATGTTCATCTGCCAATGGGCCAGGAAAGATCTGGGTGCGTTTTGGGGGAAGGATGGACCTTGAGGGTCTAAAGGGATTCAAAATATCCAGGGATATTGGCACCTATGGATAATGGAATACAGGGATAATGGAATCCAGGGAAATCAGCACTCAGGGATAAATGAATCCAGGGAAATCAGCACCCAAGGATAATGGAATCCAAGGAAATCAGCACCCAGGGATAAATGGAATCCAAGGAAATCAGCACCCAGGGATAATGGAATCAAGGAAATCAGCACCCAGGGATAAATGGAATCCAAGGAAATCAGCACCCAGGGATAAATGGAATCCAGGGATATCAGCACCCAGGAATAAATGGAATACAGGGATATCAGCACCCAGGGATATCAGCACCCAGAGATAATGGAATCCAAGGAAATCAGCACCCAGGGATTAATGGGAA
>WQNJ02000534.1:0-37866 GCA_016584745.2 Phylloscopus trochilus trochilus | reverse complement strand
TTTTTGGGGAGGGGATTTGGGGAATTTTGGGGGGATTTTGGGGGGGATTTTGGAATTTTTGGGGGATTTTGGGGAACTTTGGGGGGGATTTTGGGGGAAATTCGTGAGATTTGGGGGAATTTGGGGGGAATTTTGGGTGATTTTGAGGAGATTTTTGGGGGCAATTTCTGGCCAATTTCGAACCCTTTTTTCCCTGACCTTTGACCCCATATTTCGGGGGTCTCTCCCCTCCCCCCAGAGTCCCGTCCTGGGGAGAAATTTAGAGGATTTGGGGGGATTTTTGGGGAGGGGTTTGGGGGGAATTTGGGGGATTTTGGGGAGATTTTTGGGGGAATTTGGGATGATTTGGGTGGGGTTGGGGGGATTTGGGGGACTTTGGGGGTGATTTGGGTTGGAGTTTGGGGGGAATTTCTGAGATTTGGGGATTTGGGGAGGGGATTTGGGGAATTTTGGGGAGATTTCGGGGATTTGAGTGGGGTTTGAGGGGGGATTGGGGGGGATTTTGGGGTTTGGGGGGAAATTTGGGGTATTGGGAGGGGTTTGGGGGGGATTTTTGGGGTGGATTTTCAGGAGATTTGGGATGGGATTTTGGGGTGTTTTGGGGGGGGATTTGGGGTTTTTGGGGAGGGGTATTGGGGGGATTTGGGGGGAATTTGGGGGATTTTGGGGAGATTTTTGGGGGAATTTGGGATGATTTGGGTGGGGTTGGGGGGATTTAGGGGGACTTTGGGGGGATTTTGGGGAGGATTTGGGGGATTTTGGGGAGATTTTTAGGGGAATTTGGGGTTTTTGGGGAGGGGTTTTGGGGGAATTTTGAGTGATTTGGGGGCGATTTTGGGGGGATTTTGGGGGGTTTCTGGGGGATTTGGGGGGGAATTTGTGAGATTTGAGGTTTTTGGGGAAATTTGGGGTTTTGGGGGGGAAATTTGGGGGGGAAATTCATGAGATTTGGGGGTTTTGGGGGGGATTTTGAGGAGATTTTTGGGGTTTTTTGGGGGAGATTTTTGGGGTTTTTTTTGGGCAATTCCCAAGCAATTTCGAACCCTTTTCTCCTGACCTTTGACCCCATATTTTGGGGTTCCCCCCTCCCTCCCCCCAGAGCCCCCCGGCCGCGTGGTGGCGCTGCTGCACCAGGAGCTGCACCCGCCGGCCCTGCTGGGGGCGCTGTCGGGCCTGGCCCGGGCCCAGCTGATCCTGAACCGGGACCGGGACCGGGACCGGGACCGGGACCCCCCCAGGGTCACCCTGCTGAGGGACCCCCGGGGAGGGGGGGGAGCCCGGCAGGTGGGGGATGGGGGGGGTTGGGGGGGGGGTTGGGGGGTTTTTGGGAGGGTTGGGGGGGATTTTGGAGGAGTTTGGGGGGATTTTTGGGGATTTTTGGGAGATTTTGGGGGGGATTTTGGAATTTTGGGGGGATTTGGGGGATTTTTGGGGATTTTTGGGGGATTAGGGAGGATTTGGGGGGGTTTGGGGGGGGAAATTTGGGGGGATTTGGGGAGATTTGGGGGGGATTTGGGGAGATTTTGGGGGGGTTTGGGGAAAATTTGGGGGTCCTGGGGGAAAATTTGGGTGATTTGGGGGGGGGTTGGGGGATTTTAGGGGGTTTTGGGGGGATTTGGGGGTCCTGGGTGGGGTTTGGGGGGAAATTTGGGGGATTTGGGGGTCCTGTGGGTGGGTTGGGGTCCTGGGTGGATTTGGGGGGAGATTTCTGTGAGATTTGGGGTTTTTTGGGGAAAATTTGGGGGAAATTTGGGGGCTTTGGGGGGGATTTGGGGGGTCCTGGGTGAGGTTTGGGGGGGATTTGGGGGGAAATTTGGGGGATTTTGGGGGGATTTGGGGGGGATTTTGGGGGGAATTTGGGGGGATTTTGGGGGTCCTGGGGAAAATTTGGGGGATTTGGGGGGATTTGGGAGTCCTGTGGGAGGAGGTTTGGGGGTCCTGGGAGGGTCCTGGGTGGGGTTTGGGGGGTCCTGGGGGAAAATTTGGGGGATTTTGGGGGGAAATTTGGGGGATCCTGGGTGGGGTTTGGGGGGAATTTGGGGGATTTGGGGTCCTGGGGGGGTCCTGGGGGAGATTTGGGGGAAATTTGGGTGGGTTGGGGGATCCTGGGTGGGTTGGGGGGGATTTTGGGGGATTTTGGGGGGGATTTGGGGTTTTTTGGGAGGGTTTGGGGGGGATTTGGGGGGTCCTGGGTGGGGTTCCCCCCCGGAACCCCCCCGGAGCCCCCCCAGGGTCACAGTGCTGAGGGACCCCCAGGGAGGGGGGGGAGCCCGGCAGGTGGGGGCTGGGGGGTTTGGGATTTTGGGGGAAATTTGGGAGGATTTTGGGGGATTTGGGGGGGTTTGGGGGTCCGGGGGGGGGTTGGGGGGGTCCCAGAGGGGATTTGGGGGATTTTGGGGGGGTTTAGGGGTCCTTGGGGGGTCCTGGGGGGGTTTTGAGGGGGGTTTGGGGAGAAATTTGGGGGATTTGGGGGGGGTTCTGTGAGATTTGGGGGTCCTGGGGGGGAAATTTGGGAGGATTTGGGGGATTTGGGGGGGATTTGGGGGTCCTGGGGGGTTTGGGGGGTCCTGGGGGGAGTTTGGGGGGGATTTGGGGGGAAATTTGGGGGTCCTGGGGGGGAATTTGGGGGATTTTGGGGGGATTTGGGGGTCCTGGGTGGGGTTTGGGGGAAATTTGGGGGATTTGGGGGGTTTTGGGAGGGTTTGGGGGATCCTGGGGGGGCCGCCCCGGAACCCCCCCGGAGACCCCCCCAGGGTCACGGTGCTGAGAGACCCCCGGGGAGGGGGGGGAGCCCGGCAGGTGGGGGATGGGGGGGGGTTGGGAGGGATTTTGGGGGTTTTTGGGAGAAATTTGGGGGGATTTTGGGGGGTTTGGGGGGGATTTTGGGGGAATTTTGGGGGATTTTTGGGGGGGTTTTGGAGGAGTTTGGGGGGATTTTTGGGGGGATTTGGGGGGATTTTGGAATTTTAGGGGGATTTGGGGGATTTGAGGGATTTTTTGGGGGGATTTTGGGGGATTTTGGGGGATTTTTGGGGGAATTTTTGGGGATTTTTGGGGGGATTTGGGGGAGATTTTGGGGGGGTTTGGGGGGATTTGGGGGGATTTTGGAGGGGATTTGGAGGATTTGGGGGTCCTGGGGGGGATTTTGGGGGGATTTGAGGGATTTTTGGGGGGAATTTGGGGGGGATTTGGGGGAGAATTTGGGGGATTTTGGGGGTCCTGGGGGGGGTTTCAGCGGGGTTTGGGCGGAAATTTGGGGGATTTAGGGGGGGTTTGGGGGGTCCTGGGTGGAGTTTGGGGTTTGAGGGGGGAATTTGGGGGGGATTCTGTGAGATTTGGGGTTTTGGGGGGAAATTTGAGGGGATTTTGGGGGGGATTTGGGTTGGGATTTGGGGGTCCTGGGGGGTCCTGGGTGGGGTTTGGGGTTTGAGGGGGGGTTGGGGGTCCTGGGTGGGGTTTGGGGGGGATTTGGGGGGAATTTGGGGGATTTTGGGGGGATTTGGGGTTTTTTGGGAGGGTTTGGGGGGGATTTGGGGGCCCCCCCGGGACCCCCCCGGAGCCCCCCCCAGGGTCACCCTGCTGAGGGACCCCCGGGGAGGGGGGGGAGCCCGGCAGGTGGGGATGGGGGGGTTGGGGGGATTTGGGGGGGAAATTTGGGGGATTTGGGGGGATTTGGGGGGTCCTGGGTGAGGTTTGGGGGTCCTGGGGGAGGTTTCTGTGAGATTTGGGGTTTTCTTGTGGGGGTTGGGGGGTTTGGGGGGGATTTTGGGGTCCGGGCGGGGTCCTGGGTGGGGTTTGGGGGATCCCAGAGGGGATTTGGGGAGATTTGGGGGAATTTGGAGGGGTTGGGGGTTCGGGGGGGGGGGAAATTGGGGGAGAATTTGGGGGATTTGGGGGGAATTTGGGGGGGATTTGGGGGAGGTTTGGGGGTCCTGGGAAGGATTTGGGGGTCCTGGGGGGGGATTTGGGGGGCACTGAGGGGGGGTTTCTGTGAGATTTGGGGTTTTTTGGGGGAAATTTGAGGGGTTTGGGGGGGGATTTGGGGGGGTTTGGGGGGGTCCCAGAGAGGATTTTGGGGAGATTTCAGGGGGGTTTGGGGGATTTTGGGGGGAAATTTGGGGTCTTGCAGGGAATTTGGGGGGGTCCGAGAGGGGATTTTGGGGGGGAATTTGGGGGTCCTGTGGGTGGGTTGGGGGTCCTGGGGGGATTTGGGGGAAATTTGGGGGTTTAGGGGGTGTTGGGGGGGTGGGGGGATTTCAGGGGGAGTTCAGGGGGGATTTTGGGGGTCCTGGGGGGCTTGGGGTTTTTTGGGAGGGGTTTTGGGGGGAAATTTGGGGGATTTGGCAGATTTTGGGTGATTTGGGGGTGACTTTGGGGTGATTTGGGGGTGAATTTTGGGGATTTTTGGGGTGATTTGGGGGTTTTGGGATGATTTTGGGAGATTTTGGGTGATTTTGGGGTGATTTTGGGTGATTTTGGGGTTTTTAGGTGACTTTGGGGTGATTTTGGGAGATTTTGGTTGAATTTTGGGAGATTTTGGGCTGATTTTGGGGGGTTTTTGGGTGACTTTACGGTGATTTTGGGGTGATTTGGGGGGATTTTGGGTGATTTTTGGGTGATTTTGAGTGAATTTTGGGTGATTTTGGGTGACTTTGGGTGAATTTTGGGGCCTTTTGGGTGATTTTGGCTGAATTTTGGGTGATTTTGGCTGAATTTTGTGTAATTTTTGGGCTATTTCCCCCCCCAGGAGACCCTCACCCTCCTCCCCGACGGCTCCTTGGGGCCCCTCCCCCAACCCGACCCCTCCCCAAATTTTGGGGGCGGGGAGGAGCCCCCAAAAACCCCAAATTTCCCCCAAAATCCCCAAAATCCGGGGCTGCCCCCCCTCACCTTCCGCCTGGGGCTCTCGGGGCGCGAGCGGGGGGCGCGGGCGGCGCTCAGGCCCCCCTACCTGCCCAGGTGAGTGCCAAAATCCCCCCAAAATCACCCCAAAAACACCCCAAAATCAACCCAAAAATTACCCCAAAATTACCCCGAAAATCCCCTAAAAAATACCCCAAAAATTACCCCAAAAATCCCTAAAATCGCCCCAAAATTATCCCCAAAATACCCCAAAATCACCCCAAAAAAGCCCCCAAATTACCCCAAAATTACCCCAAAAATTCCCCTAAAAATCCCTAAAATCGCCCCAAAAATCCCCTTAAAAACACCCCAAAATTACCCCCAAAAATCCCTAAAATCGCCCCAAAAAATCCCCTGAAAATTCCCCAAAATCCCCCCAAAATCACCCCAAAAAAAAAAAACAAAATCACCCCAAAAAATCCCCCAAAAACCCCCCAAAAAAGCCCCAAAATCATCCCAAAATTACCCCCAAAATCCCTAAAATCGCCCCATAAAATCCCCTGAAAATTCCCCTAAATTACCCCAAAAATCCCCTAAAAAATCCCCAAAAACCCCCCAAAATTACCCCAAAAATCCCCCAAAATTACCCCAAAAATCACCCCAAAAATCCCCCAAAATTACCCCAAAAATCACCCCAAAAACATCCCAAAATTACCCTCAAAATCACCCTGAAAATCCCTAAAATCGCCCCAAAAACACCCGCAAAAAAACCCCAAAATTGCCCCAAAACTTCCCCTGAAAATTCCTCAAAATTACCCCAAAATTACCCCCAAAACATCCCAAATTACCCCCAAAATTACCCCAAAAATCCCTCAAAATCAGCCCAAAATGCCCCTAAAAATTCCCCAAAATCACCCCAAAATTACCCCCAAAATCACCCCAAAAATCCCTAAAATCGCCCCAAAATCACCCCAAAAAAACTCCCAAAATTGACCCAAAAATCCCCCAAAATCGCCCCAAATATCCCCCAAAATCCCCAAATCGCCCCAAAATCTTCCCAAAATTTTCCCAAATTGCCCCAAAATTCCCCAAAAATTCCCCCAAAATCCTTAAATCACCCCAAAATCTTCCTGAATTCCCCCAAAATTCCCAAATCTCCCCAAAATCTTCCCAACTTCCCCCAAAATTTCCCCCAAATCTCTGAATCTCCCCAAAATCTTCCTAAATTCCCCCAAAATCTCCCCAAATCCCCCCAAATCTTTCCGAATTCCCCCAAAATCCCCCCTAATATCCCCAAAATCCCCCGAAATTCCCAAATCTCCCCCAAATCTCCCTGAATTCCCCAAAAATTCCCCCAAATCCCCCCAAAATCCCTAAATCGCCACAAAATCTTCCCAAAATCTTCCCAAATTCCCCCAAAATCCCTAAATCCCCCCCCAAATCTTCCCAAATTGCCCAAAATTCCCCCCAAAATCTCTAAATCTCCTCAAATTCCCCCAAAATCTTCCCAAATCTCTCCCAAAATCCCTAAATATCCCCCAAAATCTCCCTAAATTCCCCCAAAATCTTCCCAAATTCCCCCAAATTCCACCCAAAATCCCCAAAATTCCTCCAAAATCCCCAAATCTCCCCCAAATCTTCCTAAATCTCCCCAAAACTCCCCAAATCGCCCCAAAATTCCCCAAAAATCTTCCCAAATTCCCCCCAAATTCCCCCAAATGCCCCAAAATCCCTAAATATCCCCAAAATCTTCCTGAATTCCCAAAAAATTCCCCAAAATTCCCCAATCTCCCCAAATTCCCCCAGAATTCCCCCCAAATCTCCCCCAAATCTCCCCCAAATCTTTCCGAATTCCCCAAAATCTTCCCAAATATCCCCAAAATCCCCCCAAAATTCCCAAATCTCCCCAAAATTCCCCTAAAATCCGTAAATCTACCCAAAATGTTCCCAAAATCTCCCCAAATCGCCCCAAAATTCCCCCCAAATCCCCAAATCTCCCCCAAAATTTTCCCAAATTCCACAAAATTCCCCCAAATCTCCCCAAAATCTTCCTGAATCGCCCCAAAATCTTCCCAAAATTTTCCCAAAATTCCCCCAAAATCCCTAAGTATCCCCAAAATCTCCCTAAATTCCCCCAAATTCCCCCCAAAATTCCCAAAATCCCCCAAATTCTCTCTCCCCACCCCCCCAGGGACACCCCGGAGCCGCCCCCCCGAGGACCCCGAGGACCCCGACGACGACCTGGACCTGTGAGCCCCCAAATTTGGGGGAGAAATCCCAAATTTTGGGAAAAAATCCCAAATTTTGGGGGGAAAATCCCAAATTTTTGGGAATTTATCCCAAATTTTGGGGGGAAAAGCCCCAAATTCGGGGCCTCAATAAAGAGATCTGCACCTCCCCCGCCCTCCTGTGCTCATTTCGGGGGGAAAATCCCAAATTTTTTGGGAAAATCCCAAATTTTTGGGGGGAAAATCCCAAATTTCGAGAGGGAAATCCCAAATTTTAGGGGAAAAATCCCAAATTTTTGGGGGAAAATCCTAAATTTTTTTGGGGGAAACCCCAAATTTTGGGGGGAAAATCCCAAACTTTGGGGGGAAAAACCCAAATTTTTAAGGAAAGTCCCAAATTTTGGGGGGAAAAATCCCAAATTTTTTGAGGAAAATCCAAAATTTTTTTTGGAAAATCCCAACTTTGGGGAAAAAAATCTCAAATTTTTTTTAAAAAATCCCAATTTTGGGGGGGAAATTCCCAAAATTTTTTGGGAAATTCCCAAATATTTTTGGAAAAATCCCAAATTCCGGGGGGAAAATCCCAAATTTTTGGGGGAAAAAATCCCAAATTTTTGAAAGAAAATCCCCAATTTTTTTTTGAAAAATCCCAGATTTTGGGGAAAAATCCCAAATTTTTGGGGGGAAATCACAAATTTTTTTTTAGGAAAATCCCAAAGTTTTTGGGGAAAATCCCAAATTTTGGGGGAAATCCCAGAGTATTGTGGGAAATTTCCAAATTTCATGGGAAAATCCCAAATTTGGGGAAAAAATCCCAAATTTTTCATGGAAAATCCCAAATTTCTTGGAGGAAAAATCCCAAATTTTTTGTGGGAAAATCCCAAATTTTTTTGGGAAAATTCCAAATTTTGGGAGGGAAATCCCAAATTTTTTTGGGAAAAATCCCAGATTTTTGGAGGAAAATCCCAATTTTTTTTAGGAAAATCCCAAAGTTTTTGGGGAAAATCCCAATTTTTTTTGGAATAATTCCATATTTTAGGGAAAAATCCCAAATTTGGGGAAAAAAACCCAAATCTTTCATGAAAAATCCCAAATTTTTTGGGGAAAATGCCAAACTTTGGGGGAAAAATCCCAAATTTTTCAAGAAAATCCCAAATTTTTGGGGGGGATTTATCCCAAATTTTGTAATCCCTTTTCGGGGCATTTTTTGGGAGATTTTTCGGGATGGGAATTCCCAGAATTCCCGGTTTCTCGCCCTCCTCCCCCCAAAATTCCCAAAATGAACTCTCCCGCCGTGGTTTATTGGCCCGGAACGTTCCGGAATCGTTCTGGAATTCCGGGGGCGGCTCCCGAAAGGTTCGGGGGTTCCTGAGGGGGGCGCTCGGGGTGGGGCAGCAACACCTGGAGGGGCTCAGGTGCTCAGGTGTTCACTCTCAGGTGTTCACTCTCAGGTGTTCACTCTCAGGTGCCCAGGTGTGCACTCTCAGGTGTTCACTCTCAGGTGTTCACTCTCAGGTGCCCAGGTGTGCACTCTCAGGTGTTCACTCTCAGGTGTTCACTCTCAGGTGTGCACTCTCAGGTGTTCACTCTCAGGTGTTCACTCTCAGGTGTTCACTCTCAGGTGTTCACTCTCAGGTGCTCAGGTGTTCACTCTCAGGTGCTCACTCTCAGGTGCTCAGGTGTTCACTCTCAGGTGCTCACTCTCAGGTGCTCACTCTCAGGTGCTCACTCTCAGGTGCTCACTCTCAGGTGCTCAGGTGTTCACTCTCAGGTGCTCACTCTCAGGTGCTCACTCTCAGGTGCTCAGGTGCTCACTCTCAGGTGTTCACTCTCAGGTGTTCACTCTCAGGTGTTCACTCTCAGGTGCTCAGGTGCTCACTCTCAGGTGCTCACTCTCAGGTGTTCACTCTCAGGTGCTCACTCTCAGGTGTTCACTCTCAGGTGCTCACTCTCAGGTGCTCACTCTCAGGTGCTCACTCTCAGGTGCTCAGGTGTTCACTCTCAGGTGTTCACTCTCAGGTGCTCACTCTCAGGTGCTCACTCTCAGGTGCTCAGGTGCTCACTCTCAGGTGCTCACTCTCAGGTGCTCACTCTCAGGTGCTCACTCTCAGGTGCTCAGGTGTTCACTCTCAGGTGCTCACTCTCAGGTGCTCACTCTCAGGTGCTCAGGTGCTCACTCTCAGGTGCTCACTCTCAGGTGCTCAGGTGTTCACTCTCAGGTGCTCACTCTCAGGTGCTCAGGTGTTCACTCTCAGGTGTTCACTCTCAGGTGCTCACTCTCAGGTGCTCACTCTCAGGTGCTCAGGTGCTCACTCTCAGGTGCTCACTCTCAGGTGCTCACTCTCAGGTGTTCACTCTCAGGTGCTCAGGTGCTCACTCTCAGGTGTTCACTCTCAGGTGTTCACTCTCAGGTGTTCACTCTCAGGTGCTCAGGTGCTCACTCTCAGGTGCTCACTCTCAGGTGTTCACTCTCAGGTGCTCACTCTCAGGTGTTCACTCTCAGGTGCTCACTCTCAGGTGCTCACTCTCAGGTGTTCACTCTCAGGTGTTCACTCTCAGGTGCTCAGGTGTTCACTCTCAGGTGTTCACTCTCAGGTGTTCACTCTCAGGTGCTCACTCTCAGGTGTTCACTCTCAGGTGTTCACTCTCAGGTGTTCACTCTCAGGTGCTCACTCTCAGGTGTTCACTCTCAGGTGTTCACTCTCAGGTGTTCACTCTCAGGTGCTCACTCTCAGGTGTTCACTCTCAGGTGCTCACTCTCAGGTGTTCACTCTCAGGTGTTCACTCTCAGGTGTTCACTCTCAGGTGCTCACTCTCAGGTGTTCACTCTCAGGTGTTCACTCTCAGGTGTTCACTCTCAGGTGTTCACTCTCAGGTGCTCACTCTCAGGTGTTCACTCTCAGGTGTTCACTCTCAGGTGTTCACTCTCAGGTGCCCAGGTGTTCACTCTCAGGTGCTCACTCTCAGGTGTTCACTCTCAGGTGCTCACTCTCAGGTGCTCACTCTCAGGTGCTCACTCTCAGGTGTTCACTCTCAGGTGCTCACTCTCAGGTGTTCACTCTCAGGTGCTCACTCTCAGGTGTGCACTCTCAGGTGCTCACTCTCAGGTGCTCACTCTCAGGTGTTCACTCTCAGGTGTTCACTCTCAGGTGCTCAGGTGTTCACTCTCAGGTGCTCACTCTCAGGTGTTCACTCTCAGGTGCTCAGGTGTTCACTCTCAGGTGTTCACTCTCAGGTGCTCACTCTCAGGTGCTCACTCTCAGGTGCTCACTCTCAGGTGTTCACTCTCAGGTGCTCACTCTCAGGTGTTCACTCTCAGGTGTTCACTCTCAGGTGCTCACTCTCAGGTGCTCAGGTGCTCACTCTCAGGTGCTCACTCTCAGGTGCTCACTCTCAGGTGCTCACTCTCAGGTGTTCACTCTCAGGTGCTCACTCTCAGGTGCTCACTCTCAGGTGCTCACTCTCAGGTGCTCACTCTCAGGTGTTCACTCTCAGGTGTTCACTCTCAGGTGCTCAGGTGTTCACTCTCAGGTGTTCACTCTCAGGTGCTCACTCTCAGGTGCTCACTCTCAGGTGTTCACTCTCAGGTGTTCACTCTCAGGTGTTCACTCTCAGGTGCTCAGGTGCTCAGGTGTTCACTCTCAGGTGCTCACTCTCAGGTGCTCAGGTGTTCACTCTCAGGTGTTCACTCTCAGGTGCTCAGGTGCTCACTCTCAGGTGTTCACTCTCAGGTGCTCACTCTCAGGTGCTCACTCTCAGGTGCTCACTCTCAGGTGTTCACTCTCAGGTGTTCACTCTCAGGTGTTCACTCTCAGGTGTTCACTCTCAGGTGCTCAGGTGCTCAGGTGCTCACTCTCAGGTGTTCACTCTCAGGTGCTCAGGTGCTCACTCTCAGGTGTTCACTCTCAGGTGCTCACTCTCAGGTGCTCAGGTGCTCACTCTCAGGTGCTCACTCTCAGGTGTTCACTCTCAGGTGCTCACTCTCAGGTGTTCACTCTCAGGTGCTCACTCTCAGGTGTTCACTCTCAGGTGTTCACTCTCAGGTGCTCACTCTCAGGTGTTCACTCTCAGGTGCTCACTCTCAGGTGCTCACTCTCAGGTGTTCACTCTCAGGTGTTCACTCTCAGGTGCTCACTCTCAGGTGCTCACTCTCAGGTGTTCACTCTCAGGTGTTCACTCTCAGGTGCTCAGGTGCTCACTCTCAGGTGTTCACTCTCAGGTGCTCAGGTGTTCACTCTCAGGTGTTCACTCTCAGGTGCTCAGGTGCTCACTCTCAGGTGCTCACTCTCAGGTGCTCAGGTGTTCACTCTCAGGTGCTCACTCTCAGGTGTTCACTCTCAGGTGCTCACTCTCAGGTGCTCACTCTCAGGTGCTCACTCTCAGGTGTTCACTCTCAGGTGCTCACTCTCAGGTGCTCACTCTCAGGTGTTCACTCTCAGGTGCTCAGGTGTTCACTCTCAGGTGCTCAGGTGCTCACTCTCAGGTGTTCACTCTCAGGTGCTCACTCTCAGGTGTTCACTCTCAGGTGTTCACTCTCAGGTGCTCACTCTCAGGTGCTCAGGTGTTCACTCTCAGGTGCTCACTCTCAGGTGCTCACTCTCAGGTGCTCAGGTGTTCACTCTCAGGTGCTCACTCTCAGGTGCTCAGGTGTTCACTCTCAGGTGTTCACTCTCAGGTGTTCACTCTCAGGTGTTCACTCTCAGGTGCTCAGGTGTTCACTCTCAGGTGTTCACTCTCAGGTGCTCACTCTCAGGTGCTCACTCTCAGGTGCTCAGGTGTTCACTCTCAGGTGTTCACTCTCAGGTGCTCACTCTCAGGTGTTCACTCTCAGGTGCTCACTCTCAGGTGTTCACTCTCAGGTGTTCACTCTCAGGTGCTCAGGTGTTCACTCTCAGGTGTTCACTCTCAGGTGTTCACTCTCAGGTGCTCAGGTGTTCACTCTCAGGTGTTCACTCTCAGGTGCTCACTCTCAGGTGTTCACTCTCAGGTGCTCACTCTCAGGTGCTCACTCTCAGGTGCTCACTCTCAGGTGTTCACTCTCAGGTGTTCACTCTCAGGTGCTCAGGTGTTCACTCTCAGGTGCTCACTCTCAGGTGTTCACTCTCAGGTGTTCACTCTCAGGTGCTCAGGTGTTCACTCTCAGGTGTTCACTCTCAGGTGCTCACTCTCAGGTGCTCACTCTCAGGTGCTCACTCTCAGGTGCTCACTCTCAGGTGTTCACTCTCAGGTGCTCACTCTCAGGTGTTCACTCTCAGGTGTTCACTCTCAGGTGCTCAGGTGTTCACTCTCAGGTGTTCACTCTCAGGTGCTCACTCTCAGGTGCTCACTCTCAGGTGTTCACTCTCAGGTGCTCACTCTCAGGTGTTCACTCTCAGGTGTTCACTCTCAGGTGTTCACTCTCAGGTGCTCACTCTCAGGTGCTCACTCTCAGGTGTTCACTCTCAGGTGCTCACTCTCAGGTGTTCACTCTCAGGTGTTCACTCTCAGGTGTTCACTCTCAGGTGTTCACTCTCAGGTGCTCACTCTCAGGTGCTCACTCTCAGGTGTTCACTCTCAGGTGCTCACTCTCAGGTGCTCACTCTCAGGTGTTCACTCTCAGGTGCTCACTCTCAGGTGCTCACTCTCAGGTGTTCACTCTCAGGTGCTCACTCTCAGGTGTTCACTCTCAGGTGCTCACTCTCAGGTGCTCAGGTGCTCACTCTCAGGTGTTCACTCTCAGGTGCTCACTCTCAGGTGCTCACTCTCAGGTGTTCACTCTCAGGTGCTCACTCTCAGGTGCTCAGGTGCTCACTCTCAGGTGCTCACTCTCAGGTGTTCACTCTCAGGTGCTCACTCTCAGGTGTTCACTCTCAGGTGTTCACTCTCAGGTGTTCACTCTCAGGTGCTCAGGTGCTCAGGTGTTCACTCTCAGGTGCTCACTCTCAGGTGTTCACTCTCAGGTGCTCACTCTCAGGTGTTCACTCTCAGGTGTTCACTCTCAGGTGCTCAGGTGTTCACTCTCAGGTGCTCACTCTCAGGTGTTCACTCTCAGGTGTTCACTCTCAGGTGCTCACTCTCAGGTGCTCAGGTGTTCACTCTCAGGTGTTCACTCTCAGGTGCTCACTCTCAGGTGTTCACTCTCAGGTGCTCAGGTGCTCAGGTGTTCACTCTCAGGTGCTCACTCTCAGGTGCTCAGGTGTTCACTCTCAGGTGCTCACTCTCAGGTGCTCACTCTCAGGTGCTCACTCTCAGGTGCTCAGGTGCTCAGGTGTTCACTCTCAGGTGTTCACTCTCAGGTGCTGACTCTCAGGTGTTCACTCTCAGGTGCTCAGGTGTTCACTCTCAGGTGTTCACTCTCAGGTGTTCACTCTCAGGTGTTCACTCTCAGGTGCTCAGGTGTTCACTCTCAGGTGCTCACTCTCAGGTGCTCAGGTGCTCACTCTCAGGTGTTCACTCTCAGGTGCTCACTCTCAGGTGCTCACTCTCAGGTGTTCACTCTCAGGTGCTCACTCTCAGGTGTTCACTCTCAGGTGCTCACTCTCAGGTGTTCACTCTCAGGTGCTCAGGTGCTCACTCTCAGGTGTTCACTCTCAGGTGCTCACTCTCAGGTGCTCAGGTGTTCACTCTCAGGTGTTCACTCTCAGGTGTTCACTCTCAGGTGCTCAGGTGTTCACTCTCAGGTGTTCACTCTCAGGTGCTCACTCTCAGGTGCTCACTCTCAGGTGCTCACTCTCAGGTGTTCACTCTCAGGTGCTCACTCTCAGGTGCTCACTCTCAGGTGTTCACTCTCAGGTGTTCACTCTCAGGTGCTCAGGTGCTCACTCTCAGGTGTTCACTCTCAGGTGCTCACTCTCAGGTGCTCACTCTCAGGTGCTCACTCTCAGGTGCTCACTCTCAGGTGCTCACTCTCAGGTGCTCAGGTGTTCACTCTCAGGTGTTCACTCTCAGGTGCTCACTCTCAGGTGTTCACTCTCAGGTGTTCACTCTCAGGTGCTCACTCTCAGGTGCTTACTCTCAGGTGCTCAGGTGTTCACTCTCAGGTGTTCACTCTCAGGTGCTCACTCTCAGGTGTTCACTCTCAGGTGCTCACTCTCAGGTGCTCAGGTGTTCACTCTCAGGTGCTCACTCTCAGGTGTTCACTCTCAGGTGTTCACTCTCAGGTGTTCACTCTCAGGTGTTCACTCTCAGGTGCTCACTCTCAGGTGCTCACTCTCAGGTGTTCACTCTCAGGTGTTCACTCTCAGGTGCTCACTCTCAGGTGTTCACTCTCAGGTGCTCACTCTCAGGTGTTCACTCTCAGGTGTTCACTCTCAGGTGCTCACTCTCAGGTGCTCACTCTCAGGTGCTCAGGTGTTCACTCTCAGGTGTTCACTCTCAGGTGCTCACTCTCAGGTGTTCACTCTCAGGTGTTCACTCTCAGGTGCTCACTCTCAGGTGTTCACTCTCAGGTGCTCAGGTGTTCACTCTCAGGTGCTCACTCTCAGGTGTTCACTCTCAGGTGTTCACTCTCAGGTGCTCAGGTGCTCACTCTCAGGTGTTCACTCTCAGGTGTTCACTCTCAGGTGTTCACTCTCAGGTGCTCACTCTCAGGTGTTCACTCTCAGGTGTTCACTCTCAGGTGTTCACTCTCAGGTGTTCACTCTCAGGTGCTCACTCTCAGGTGCTCACTCTCAGGTGTTCACTCTCAGGTGCTCAGGTGTTCACTCTCAGGTGCTCACTCTCAGGTGTTCACTCTCAGGTGTTCACTCTCAGGTGTTCACTCTCAGGTGCTCACTCTCAGGTGCTCAGGTGTTCACTCTCAGGTGCTCACTCTCAGGTGCTCAGGTGCTCACTCTCAGGTGCTCACTCTCAGGTGCTCAGGTGTTCACTCTCAGGTGTTCACTCTCAGGTGTTCACTCTCAGGTGTTCACTCTCAGGTGCTCACTCTCAGGTGCTCACTCTCAGGTGCTCACTCTCAGGTGCTCACTCTCAGGTGCTCACTCTCAGGTGCTCAGGTGTTCACTCTCAGGTGTTCACTCTCAGGTGCTCACTCTCAGGTGCTCACTCTCAGGTGCTCACTCTCAGGTGCTCACTCTCAGGTGCTCAGGTGTTCACTCTCAGGTGTTCACTCTCAGGTGCTCACTCTCAGGTGCTCACTCTCAGGTGCTCAGGTGCTCACTCTCAGGTGTTCACTCTCAGGTGCTCAGGTGCTCACTCTCAGGTGTTCACTCTCAGGTGCTCAGGTGTTCACTCTCAGGTGTTCACTCTCAGGTGCTCACTCTCAGGTGTTCACTCTCAGGTGTTCACTCTCAGGTGCTCAGGTGCTCACTCTCAGGTGCTCACTCTCAGGTGTCACTCTCAGGTGTTCACTCTCAGGTGCTCACTCTCAGGTGTTCACTCTCAGGTGCTCACTCTCAGGTGTTCACTCTCAGGTGTTCACTCTCAGGTGTTCACTCTCAGGTGCTCACTCTCAGGTGTTCACTCTCAGGTGTTCACTCTCAGGTGCTCAGGTGTTCACTCTCAGGTGCTCACTCTCAGGTGTTCACTCTCAGGTGTTCACTCTCAGGTGCTCAGGTGCTCACTCTCAGGTGCTCACTCTCAGGTGCTCACTCTCAGGTGTTCACTCTCAGGTGTTCACTCTCAGGTGCTCACTCTCAGGTGTTCACTCTCAGGTGTTCACTCTCAGGTGCTCAGGTGCTCACTCTCAGGTGTTCACTCTCAGGTGTTCACTCTCAGGTGCTCACTCTCAGGTGCTCACTCTCAGGTGCTCACTCTCAGGTGCTCAGGTGTTCACTCTCAGGTGTTCACTCTCAGGTGTTCACTCTCAGGTGCTCACTCTCAGGTGCTCACTCTCAGGTGCTCAGGTGCTCACTCTCAGGTGCTCAGGTGCTCACTCTCAGGTGCTCACTCTCAGGTGTTCACTCTCAGGTGCTCAGGTGTTCACTCTCAGGTGTTCACTCTCAGGTGTTCACTCTCAGGTGCTCAGGTGTTCACTCTCAGGTGTTCACTCTCAGGTGTTCACTCTCAGGTGCTCAGGTGTTCACTCTCAGGTGCTCACTCTCAGGTGCTCAGGTGTTCACTCTCAGGTGCTCACTCTCAGGTGCTCACTCTCAGGTGTTCACTCTCAGGTGTTCACTCTCAGGTGCTCACTCTCAGGTGTTCACTCTCAGGTGTTCACTCTCAGGTGTTCACTCTCAGGTGCTCAGGTGTTCACTCTCAGGTGCTCAGGTGCTCACTCTCAGGTGCTCACTCTCAGGTGTTCACTCTCAGGTGTTCACTCTCAGGTGCTCACTCTCAGGTGTTCACTCTCAGGTGTTCACTCTCAGGTGCTCAGGTGCTCACTCTCAGGTGTTCACTCTCAGGTGCTCACTCTCAGGTGTTCACTCTCAGGTGTTCACTCTCAGGTGCTCACTCTCAGGTGTTCACTCTCAGGTGCTCACTCTCAGGTGTTCACTCTCAGGTGTTCACTCTCAGGTGTTCACTCTCAGGTGCTCACTCTCAGGTGTTCACTCTCAGGTGTTCACTCTCAGGTGTTCACTCTCAGGTGTTCACTCTCAGGTGCTCACTCTCAGGTGCTCAGGTGCTCACTCTCAGGTGCTCAGGTGCTCACTCTCAGGTGCTCACTCTCAGGTGTTCACTCTCAGGTGCTCAGGTGCTCACTCTCAGGTGCTCACTCTCAGGTGTCACTCTCAGGTGTTCACTCTCAGGTGCTCACTCTCAGGTGTTCACTCTCAGGTGCTCACTCTCAGGTGTTCACTCTCAGGTGCTCAGGTGTTCACTCTCAGGTGCTCACTCTCAGGTGTTCACTCTCAGGTGCTCAGGTGCTCACTCTCAGGTGTTCACTCTCAGGTGTTCACTCTCAGGTGCTCACTCTCAGGTGTTCACTCTCAGGTGCTCACTCTCAGGTGCTCACTCTCAGGTGCTCACTCTCAGGTGTTCACTCTCAGGTGTTCACTCTCAGGTGTTCACTCTCAGGTGCTCACTCTCAGGTGTTCACTCTCAGGTGTTCACTCTCAGGTGCTCAGGTGTTCACTCTCAGGTGCTCACTCTCAGGTGTTCACTCTCAGGTGTTCACTCTCAGGTGTTCACTCTCAGGTGCTCACTCTCAGGTGTTCACTCTCAGGTGCTCACTCTCAGGTGCTCACTCTCAGGTGTTCACTCTCAGGTGCTCAGGTGCTCACTCTCAGGTGCTCACTCTCAGGTGTTCACTCTCAGGTGCTCACTCTCAGGTGTTCACTCTCAGGTGCTCACTCTCAGGTGTTCACTCTCAGGTGTTCACTCTCAGGTGCTCAGGTGCTCACTCTCAGGTGCTCACTCTCAGGTGCTCACTCTCAGGTGCTCACTCTCAGGTGTTCACTCTCAGGTGTTCACTCTCAGGTGCTCACTCTCAGGTGTTCACTCTCAGGTGTTCACTCTCAGGTGCTCAGGTGTTCACTCTCAGGTGTTCACTCTCAGGTGTTCACTCTCAGGTGCTCACTCTCAGGTGCTCAGGTGCTCACTCTCAGGTGCTCAGGTGCTCACTCTCAGGTGTTCACTCTCAGGTGTTCACTCTCAGGTGTTCACTCTCAGGTGTTCACTCTCAGGTGCTCAGGTGTTCACTCTCAGGTGCTCACTCTCAGGTGTTCACTCTCAGGTGTTCACTCTCAGGTGTTCACTCTCAGGTGCTCACTCTCAGGTGCTCACTCTCAGGTGTTCACTCTCAGGTGTTCACTCTCAGGTGCTCACTCTCAGGTGTTCACTCTCAGGTGTTCACTCTCAGGTGCTCAGGTGCTCACTCTCAGGTGCTCACTCTCAGGTGCTCACTCTCAGGTGTTCACTCTCAGGTGTTCACTCTCAGGTGCTCACTCTCAGGTGTTCACTCTCAGGTGTTCACTCTCAGGTGCTCAGGTGCTCACTCTCAGGTGTTCACTCTCAGGTGTTCACTCTCAGGTGCTCAGGTGCTCACTCTCAGGTGTTCACTCTCAGGTGCTCACTCTCAGGTGCTCACTCTCAGGTGTTCACTCTCAGGTGCTCACTCTCAGGTGCTCACTCTCAGGTGCTCACTCTCAGGTGTTCACTCTCAGGTGTTCACTCTCAGGTGCTCACTCTCAGGTGCTCACTCTCAGGTGTTCACTCTCAGGTGCTCACTCTCAGGTGTTCACTCTCAGGTGCTCACTCTCAGGTGCTCACTCTCAGGTGTTCACTCTCAGGTGCTCACTCTCAGGTGTTCACTCTCAGGTGCTCACTCTCAGGTGCTCACTCTCAGGTGTTCACTCTCAGGTGTTCACTCTCAGGTGTTCACTCTCAGGTGTTCACTCTCAGGTGCTCACTCTCAGGTGTTCACTCTCAGGTGTTCACTCTCAGGTGTTCACTCTCAGGTGCTCACTCTCAGGTGCTCACTCTCAGGTGTTCACTCTCAGGTGCTCACTCTCAGGTGTTCACTCTCAGGTGTTCACTCTCAGGTGCTCACTCTCAGGTGCTCACTCTCAGGTGTTCACTCTCAGGTGTTCACTCTCAGGTGTTCACTCTCAGGTGTTCACTCTCAGGTGTTCACTCTCAGGTGCTCAGGTGCTCACTCTCAGGTGCTCACTCTCAGGTGCTCACTCTCAGGTGCTCAGGTGTTCACTCTCAGGTGTTCACTCTCAGGTGTTCACTCTCAGGTGCTCACTCTCAGGTGCTCACTCTCAGGTGCTCACTCTCAGGTGTTCACTCTCAGGTGCTCACTCTCAGGTGCTCACTCTCAGGTGTTCACTCTCAGGTGTTCACTCTCAGGTGCTCACTCTCAGGTGCTCAGGTGCTCACTCTCAGGTGTTCACTCTCAGGTGCTCACTCTCAGGTGTTCACTCTCAGGTGCTCAGGTGCTCACTCTCAGGTGCTCAGGTGCTCACTCTCAGGTGTTCACTCTCAGGTGTTCACTCTCAGGTGTTCACTCTCAGGTGTTCACTCTCAGGTGCTCAGGTGTTCACTCTCAGGTGCTCACTCTCAGGTGTTCACTCTCAGGTGTTCACTCTCAGGTGTTCACTCTCAGGTGCTCACTCTCAGGTGCTCACTCTCAGGTGTTCACTCTCAGGTGTTCACTCTCAGGTGCTCACTCTCAGGTGTTCACTCTCAGGTGTTCACTCTCAGGTGCTCAGGTGCTCACTCTCAGGTGCTCACTCTCAGGTGCTCACTCTCAGGTGTTCACTCTCAGGTGTTCACTCTCAGGTGCTCACTCTCAGGTGTTCACTCTCAGGTGTTCACTCTCAGGTGCTCAGGTGCTCACTCTCAGGTGTTCACTCTCAGGTGTTCACTCTCAGGTGCTCAGGTGCTCACTCTCAGGTGTTCACTCTCAGGTGCTCACTCTCAGGTGCTCACTCTCAGGTGTTCACTCTCAGGTGCTCACTCTCAGGTGCTCACTCTCAGGTGCTCACTCTCAGGTGTTCACTCTCAGGTGTTCACTCTCAGGTGCTCACTCTCAGGTGCTCACTCTCAGGTGTTCACTCTCAGGTGCTCACTCTCAGGTGTTCACTCTCAGGTGCTCACTCTCAGGTGCTCACTCTCAGGTGTTCACTCTCAGGTGCTCACTCTCAGGTGTTCACTCTCAGGTGCTCACTCTCAGGTGCTCACTCTCAGGTGTTCACTCTCAGGTGTTCACTCTCAGGTGTTCACTCTCAGGTGTTCACTCTCAGGTGCTCACTCTCAGGTGTTCACTCTCAGGTGTTCACTCTCAGGTGTTCACTCTCAGGTGCTCACTCTCAGGTGCTCACTCTCAGGTGTTCACTCTCAGGTGCTCACTCTCAGGTGTTCACTCTCAGGTGTTCACTCTCAGGTGCTCACTCTCAGGTGCTCACTCTCAGGTGTTCACTCTCAGGTGTTCACTCTCAGGTGTTCACTCTCAGGTGTTCACTCTCAGGTGTTCACTCTCAGGTGTTCACTCTCAGGTGCTCAGGTGCTCACTCTCAGGTGCTCACTCTCAGGTGCTCACTCTCAGGTGCTCAGGTGTTCACTCTCAGGTGTTCACTCTCAGGTGTTCACTCTCAGGTGCTCACTCTCAGGTGCTCACTCTCAGGTGCTCACTCTCAGGTGTTCACTCTCAGGTGCTCACTCTCAGGTGCTCACTCTCAGGTGTTCACTCTCAGGTGTTCACTCTCAGGTGCTCACTCTCAGGTGCTCAGGTGCTCACTCTCAGGTGTTCACTCTCAGGTGCTCACTCTCAGGTGTTCACTCTCAGGTGCTCAGGTGCTCACTCTCAGGTGCTCACTCTCAGGTGTTCACTCTCAGGTGCTCACTCTCAGGTGTTCACTCTCAGGTGTTCACTCTCAGGTGTTCACTCTCAGGTGCTCACTCTCAGGTGTTCACTCTCAGGTGTTCACTCTCAGGTGCTCACTCTCAGGTGCTCACTCTCAGGTGTTCACTCTCAGGTGTTCACGCTCAGGTGCTCACTCTCAGGTGCTCAGGTGTTCACTCTCAGGTGCTCACTCACCAACTGTCAATCACCGCCCAGGTAATCAGCCAGCGGCATTAAGCCACGCCCCCCTAATTTACATAGCCGCGCCCTCCCTGTCCCCGCTCTTTTACCGTAACCCCGCCCTTCAATTTGCATAACCCCGCCCACCGCTCGCCTCCCATTCACATCCATTGCCAGAGGCCCCGCCCCCTCCGTTTAAACCACGCCCTCATTGTGTTCTAGGACCCGTTAGTCACGCCCCCCGTGCGTATCCCCGCTGCGCATGCGCAGCCCCGCCCCTCAGTGCGTGCCCCGGAAGTGCTGGCGCCGGAAGTGCCCCCGGGCGATGGCGGCGATGGCGGCGCCGGCGGCGGCTCCGCTTCGGCCCCGGTGAGGGCTCGGAGCCCTCAAAACCCCCCCGGGCCCTCCCCCGGCAGCGCCTCCTTCCTCCCCGGGGGGGGCCCCGCAGGCGGCGGCGGCGGCAGCGGCGGGGCCGCGGCGAAGCTGGCGGAGCTGGGCCGCGCCGGGAGCGGGGCCGGGAGCGGGGCCGGTACCGGGATGATGCGGAGCCAGTGCCTGCTGGGCCTCCGCTCCTTCGTGGCCTTCGCCGCCAAACTCTGGAGTTTCGTGCTCTACCTGCTGCGGAGGCAGGTCCGCACCGTGAGTACCGGCGGCACCGGGCGGGGGCTAACGGAGCGGGGGAACGGGAATAACGGGATTAACGGGGATAACGGGGAGAGCGGCGGGAATCACGGCAGCGGCGGCGGAGGCTCCGCCAGGGCTCCGGGAGCGGCGGGAGCGGGAAATTCGGGGCGGGAGAGGGAAGGGCTGGGGGGGATTCCGGGGATTTTCGGGGTTTTTCGGGGAGTTCCGGGGATTTTCGGCGATTTCCGGGGATTTTCGTGGAGTTTCGGGGATTTCCGGGGATTTTCGGGGATTTTCGGGGACTTTCGGGGAGTTCCGAGGATTTTCGGGGAGTTCCGGGGTTTTCCGTGAATTTTCGGGTTTTTTCGGGTTTTTTCGGGTTTTTCCGGGGATTTTCGGGGATTTCCGGGGATTTCCGGGGTTTTTCGGGGATTTTCGAGGTTTTTCGGGGATTTTCGGGGAGTTCCGGGGTTTTTCGGGGATTTTCGGGATTTTTCGGGGATTTTCGGGGATTTTCGGGGTTTTTCCGGAGATTTTTTGGTGATTTTTTGGGATTTTTTGGGATTCCCGGGGGTTTTTTGGGGTTTTTTTGGGATTTCCGGGGATTTCCGGGTTTTTCCGCAGATTTTTTGGGGATTTTTTGGGAATTTTTTTGGGGGAGTTCTCTGGGATTTTTGGGGAAAAAATTTTGGGATTTTTTTTTTTTTTTTAGGAGAGACTTGGGGGAGTTTTTGGGGGGAATTCCCGGAAAATTTGGGGAATTTTTTTTGGGGGGGGGGGGGTTATTTTGGGGTCGTTTGGGGTTTTTTGGGGGGAATTTGGAGGAATTTTGGGGGAATTTTGGGGTTTGGGGGCAGTTCTGGGTGGATTTTGGGGGAATTTTGGGGGAATTTTGGGGTTTGGGGGCAGTTCTGGGTGGATTTTGGGGGGAATTTGGGGGAATTTTGGGGTTTGGGGGCAGTTCTGGGTGGATTTTGGGGGAATTTGGGGGAATTTTGGGGGAATTTTGGGGTTTGGGGGCAGTTCTGGGTGGATTTTGGGGGAATTTGGGGAGATTTTTGGGGATTTTTGGGGAATTTTGGGGAATTTTGGGGGAATTTTGGGGTTTGGGGGCAGTTCTGGGTGAATTTTGGGGGAATTTGGGGAGATTTTGGGGATTTTTGGGGGAATTTGGGGAGATTTTGGGGAGATTTTGGGGATTTTGGGGGAATTTTGGGGGAATTTGGGGAGATTTGGGGATTTTTGGGGGATTTTGGGGAATTTTGGGGTTTTTTGGGGTTAATTTGGGGGAATTTCGGGGTTTGGGGGCAGTTCTTGGTGGATTTTTGGGGGAATTTGGGGAATTTTGGGGTTTTTTGGGGTTAATTTGGGGGAATTTCGGGGTTTGGGGGCAGTTCTTGGTGGATTTTTGGGGGAATTTGGGGAGATTTTGGGGATTTTTGGGGAATTTTGGGGGAATTTTGGGGTTTGGGGGCAGTTCTGGGTGGATTTCGGGGGAATTTGGGGAGATTTTGGGGAATTTTGGGGGATTTTGGGGACTTTTCGGGCCTCTCAAGGTTGAACCCGGCCCGGGGGGGGTCACGGGGGGGGTGGGGGAGGGGCCCCGGGGCTATTTTGGGATGGGGGGAGGGGCCGGGGCTGCCCCGGAATGGAAATCCGGGAATTTTGGGGGGGAATTTGGGGGATTTTGGGGATTTTGAGCCGATTTTGGGGGGATTTTGGAGGAATTTGGGGGATTTTGGGGGGATTTTGGAGGAATTTGGGGGATTTGGGGGGAATTTTGAGGAGATTTTGGAGGATTTTGGGGGATTTGAGGGATTTTGGGGGGATTTTGGGGGATTTTTGGGGGGATTTTGAGGAGATTTTGGGGGATTTTGGGTGGATTTGGGCGAATTTGGGGGATTTTGGGGGATTTGGGGATGATTTTGGGGATTTTGGGGCAATTTTTGGGAGGATTTTGGGGGATTTTGAGGAGATTTTGGGAGGATTTGGGGGGATTTTGGGAGATTTGGGGGAATTTTGAGGAGATTTTGGGAGGATTTTGGGGGATTTGGGGTGGATTTGGGGGATTTTGAGCCGATTTTTGGGGGATTTTGGAGGAATTTGGGGGATTTTGGGGGAATTTTGAGGAGATTTTGGGGGATTTGGGGTGGATTTGGGCAAATTTGGGGGATTTGGGGGGATTTGGGGATGATTTTGGGGCAATTTTTGGGAGGATTTTGGAGGATTTTGGGGGATTTTGAGGAGATTTTGGAGGATTTGAGGGATTTTTGGGGGGATTTGGGGATTTTTGGGGGGGATTTGGGGCAATTTTTGGGAGGATTTTGGAGGAATTTGGGGGATTTTGGGGGAATTTTGAGGAGATTTTGGGGGATTTTGGGCGGATTTGGGGGATTTTGAGCCGATTTTGGGGGGATTTTGGAGGAATTTGGGGAATTTGGGGGGATTTTGAGGAGATTTTGGGGGATTTTGGGAGGATTTGGGGAGGATTTTGGGGCAATTTTGAGGGGATTTTGGAGGAATTTGGGGGAATTTTGAGGAGATTTTGGGGGATTTTGGGTGGATTTGGGCGAATTTGGGGGATTTTGGGAGGATTTGGGGAGGATTTTGGGGCAATTTTTGGGGGATTTTGGAGGATTTTGGGGAATTTTGAGGAGATTTTGGAGGTTTTTGAGAGGATTTTGGGGGGATTTGGGGGATTTTGGAGGAATTTGGGGGATTTTGGGGAAATTTTGAGGAGATTTTGGGGGATTTTGGGGGGGATTTGGGGCAATTTTTGGGGGATTTTGGAGGAATTTGGGGGAATTTTGAGGAGATTTTGGGAGGATTTTGGGGGATTTTGGGTGGATTTGGGCGAATTTGGGGGATTTGGGGAGGATTTTGGGGGATTTTGGGGCAATTTTTGGGAGGATTTTCGGGGATTTTGAGGAGATTTTGGAGGTTTTTGAGAGGATTTTGGGGGGATTTGGGGGATTTTTGGGGGGATTTTGGGGGGATTTGGGAGATTTTGAGAGGATTTGGGGGATTTTGGGGAATTTTGAGACAATTTTGAGGAGATTTTGGGAGGATTTTTGAGGGATTTTTGGGAGGATTTTGGGGGATTTTGAGGAGATTTGGGAGGATTTTCAGGGATTTTGGGGGGATTTGGGGGAATTTTGTGAAGATTTTGGAAGATTTGGGGGAATTTTGTGGAGGTTTTGGAAGAATTTTGGGGATTTTGAGGAGATTTGGGAGGATTTGGGGGGATTGGGGAGATTTTGGGGGATTTGGGGAGGATTTTGGGGATTTTGGGGCAATTTTTGGGAGGATTTTGGGGGATTTTGGGAGATTGTGAGAGGATTTTGGGGATTTTGGGGAATTTTGAGACGATTTTGGGGAGATTTTGGGGGGATTTGGGGGGATTTAGGAGGATTTTGGGGGGGATTTGAGGAGATTTTGGGAGATTTTGGGAGGATTTGGGGGGATTTGGGGGAATTTTGTAGAGGTTTTGGAAGATTTTTGGGGATTTTGAGGCGATTTGGGAGGATTTGGGGGGATTTTGGGAGGATTTGGGGGATTTTGAGGAGATTTTGGGGGGATTTTGTGGAGGTTTTGAAAGAATTTTGGGGATTTTGAGGGGATTTGGGAGGATTTTCGGAGATTTGGAGGGATTTTGAGGGAATTTTGGGAGGATTTTGGGGGATTTGGGAGGATTTTGGGGGGATTTTGAGGAGATTTTGGGAAGATTTTGGAAGATTTGGGCGGATTTTGGGAGATTTTGGGAGATTTGGGGGAATTTTGAGGAGATTTGGGAGGATTTTGGAGGATTTAGGGGGATTTTGAGGAGATTTTGGGGGATTTGGGAGGATTTTGGAAGACTTGGGGGATTTAGGAGGATTTTGGGGGGATTTTGGGGGGATTTTGAGGAGATTTTGGGGGGATTTTGTGGAGGTTTTGGAAGAATTTTGGGGATTTTGAGGAGATTTTGGGGGGATTTTTGGGGGAATTTTGTGGAGATTTTGGGGGATTTTGGAGGATTTAGGAGCATTTGGGGGGATTTTGAGGAGATTTTTGGAGATTTGGGAGGAATTTTGTGGAGGTTTTGGAAGAATTTAGGGGATTTTGAGGCGATTTGGGAGAATTTGGGGAGATTTTGGGAGGATTTTTGGGATTTAGGAGGATTTTGGGGGGATTTTGAGGAGATTTTGGGAAGATTTTGGGAAGATTTTGGAAGATTTGGGGGATTTTGAGGAGATTTTGGGAAGATTTGGGGGGATTTTCGGGGATTTTAGGGGGGATATTTCGGGCTCTGACCCCTCTTTTTGGGCTTTTTCCCCCCAAAAACCGCCTCGGGAGGGGTGGGAATTTGGGGAATTTTGGGGTTTTTTGGGGAGGAATTTTGGGATTTTTTCGGGAGGGGCCGTCCCTGACGGGATTTGGGGGTTCCCCCCCCCGAAATTTGGGGCGTGGCCAGGTGATCCAGTACCAGACGGTTCGCTACGACGTCCTGCCCCTGTCCCCCATCTCCAGGAACCGCCTGAGTGAGTCCCCAAAAAAAAACCCAAAAAATTGGGGGGGGAAACCCAAAATTAGGAGATAACCCAAAAAAATTGGGGGAAAACCCCAAAAAATTGGGGAGGGAAACCCAAAATTGGGAGATAACCCAAAAAAATTGGGGGAAAACCCAAAAAAATTGGGAGGAAACCCAAAAAATTGGGAGGAAATGCCCCAAAATTGGGAGAAAATGCCCCGAAATTGGGAGGAAATGCCCCAAAATTGGGGAGAAAACGACCCAAAATGGGAGAAAACCCAAAAAACTGGGAGAAAACCCAAAAAAATTGGGAGGAAATGACCCAAAATTGGGAGAAAACCCAAAAAATTGGGAGGAAATGCCCCAAAATTGGGAGAAAACCCAAAAAATTGGGAGAAAACCCAAAAAATTGGGAGGAAATGCCCCAAAATTGGGAGAAAACCCAAAAAATTGGGAGAAAACCCAAAAAAATTGGGAGAAAACCCAAAAAAATTGGGAGAAAACCCAAAAAAACTGGGAGGAAATGACCCAAAATTGGGAGAAAACCCAAAAAATTGGGAGGAAATGCCCCAAAATTGGGAGAAAACCCAAAAAATTGGGAGAAAACCCAAAAAATTGGGAGGAAATGCCCCAAAATTGGGAGAAAATGCCCCAAAATTGGGAGAAAACCCAAAAAATTGGGAGGAAATGCCCCAAAATTGGGAGAAAATGCCCCAAAATTGGGAGAAAACGCCCCAAAATTGGGAGAAAACGCCACAAAATTGGGAGAAAATGCCCCAAAATTGGGAGAAAACCCAAAAAATTGGGAGGAAATGCCCCAAAAATGGGAGAAAATGACCCAAAATTGGGAGAAAATGACCCAAAATTGGGAGAAAATGCCCCAAAATTGGGAAGGGAAACCCCAAAACTGGGAGAAAACTCAAAAAAATTGGGAGAAAATGACCCAAAATTGGGAGAAAACCCAAAAAAATTGGGAGGAAATGACCCAAAACTGGGAGAAAACCCAAAAAATTGGGAGAAAACCCAAAAAATTGGGAGAAAACCCAAAAAAACTGGGAGGAAATGACCCAAAATTGGGAGAAAACCCAAAAAATTGGGAGGAAATGCCCCAAAATTGGGAGAAAATGCCCCAAAATTGGGAAGGGAAACCCCAAAACTGGGAGAAAACTCAAAAAAATTGGGAGAAAATGCCCCAAAATTGGGAGAAAACCCAAAAAAATTGGGAGAAAATGACCCAAAATTGGGAGAAAACCCAAAAAATTGGGAGGAAATGACCCAAAATTGGGAGAAAACCCAAAAAAATTGGGAGAAAACCCAAAAAAATTGGGAGAAAACCCAAAAAAACTGGGAGGAAATGGCCCAAAATTGGGAGAAAACCCAAAAAAATTGGGAGGAAATGACCCAAAACTGGGAGAAAACCCAAAAAAATTGGGAGAAAACCCAAAAAAATTGGGAGAAAACCCACAAAAATTGGGAGAAAACCCAAAAAAACTGGGAGGAAATGGCCCAAAATTGGGAGAAAACCCAAAAAATTGGGAGAAAACCCAAAAAAATTGGGAGGAAACCCAAAAAATTGGGAGGAAATGACCCAAAACTGGGAGAAAACCCAAAAAATTGGGAGAAAACCCAAAAAAATTGGGAGAAAACCCAAAAAAATTGGGAGGAAATGACCCAAAATTGGGAGAAAACCCAAAATAATTGGGAGATAACCCAAAAAAACTGGGAGGAAATGAGCCAAAATTGGGAAAAAAAGACCCAAAATTGGGGTGGGAACCCCAAAAATGGGAAGGGAAACCCAAAAATTGGGAGAAAACCCAAAAAAATTGGGAGGAAATGACCCAAAATTGGGAAAAAAAGACCCAAAATTGAGGTGGGGAACCCCAAAATTGGGAGAAAAAGACCCAAAATTGGGGTGGGGAACCTCAAAAATGGGAAGGGAAACCCCAAAATTGGGAGAAAACCCACAAAAATTGGGAGGAAACCCAAAAAAATTGGGAGAAAATGACCCAAAGTTGGGAGGAAATGACCCAGAATTGGGAGAAAACCCCCAAAATTGGGAGAAAATGCCCCAAAATGGGGAGAAAACCCCCAAAAAACTGGGAGGAAATGACCCAAAATTGGGAGGAAATGCCCCAAAATTGGGAAGGGAAACCCCAAAACTGGGGAGAAAACCCAAAAAAATTGGGAGAAAACCCCAAAAAATTGGGAGAAAATGGCCCAAAATTGGGAGAAAACCCAAAAAAATTGGGAGAAAACCCCAAAAAATTGGGGAGGGAAACCCAAAATTGGGAGATAACCCAAAAAAATTGGGGGAAAACCCAAAAAATTGGGAGGAAACCCCAAAAAATTGGGAGGAAATGACCCAAAATTGGGAGAAAATGCCCCAAAATTGGGAAGGGAAACCCCAAAACTGGGAGAAAACTCAAAAAAATTGGGAGAAAATGACCCAAAATTGGGAGAAACCCCAAAAAATTGGGAGGAAATGACCCAAAACTGGGAGAAAACCCAAAAAATTGGGAGAAAACCCAAAAAAATTGGGAGAAAACCCAAAAACATTGGGAGGAAATGAGCCAAAATTGGGAGACAAACCAAAAAAATTGGGAGGAAATGACCCAAAATTGGGGAGAAAACCAAAAAAATTGGGGGAAAACCCAAAAAAATTGGGAGGAAACCCACAAAATTGGGAGGAAATGCCCCAAAATTGGGAGAAAATGCCCAAAATTGGGAAGGGAAACCCCAAAACTGGGAGAAAACTCAAAAAATTGGGAGAAAATGACCCAAAATTGGGAGAAAACCCAAAAAATTGGGGAGGAAATGACCCAAAACTGGGAGGAAACCCACAAAATTGGGAGAAAACCCACACAAAAATTGGGAGAAAACCCAACAAAAAATGGGAGAAAACCCAAAAAACTGGGAGGAAATGACCCAAAATTGGGAGAAAACCCAAAAAATTGGGAGAAAACCCAAAAAAATTGGGAGAAAACCCAAAAAAATTGGGAGGAAATGGCCAAAATTGGGAGAAAACCCAAAAAAATTGGGAGGAAATGGCCCCAAAATTGGGAGAAAACCCAAAAAAATTGGAGGAAATGGCCCAAAATTGGGAGAAAACCCAAAAAAATTGGGGGAAAACCCAAAAAATTGGGAGAAAACCCAAAACAATTGGGAGAAAACCCAAAAACACTGGGAGAAAATGCCCCAAAATTGGGAGAAAAAGACCCACAATTGGGAGAAAATGCCCCAAAATTGGAGGAAATGACCCAAAATTGGGGACAGAAACCCCAAAATTGGGGTGGGAACCCCAAAAATGGGAAGGGAAACCCCAAAATTGGGAGAAAACCCACAAAACTTGGGAGGAAATGCCCCAAAATTGGGGAGAAAATGCCCCAAAGCTGGGGTGGGAACCCCCAAAAGTAGGAGAAAACCCCCACAAAAATTGGGAGAAAACGCCCCAAAATTGGGAGAAAATGCCCCAAAATGGGAGAAAATGCCCCAAAATAGGGAGAAAATGCCCCCAAAATGGGAGAAAATGCCCCAAAATGGGAGAAAACCCAACAAAACTGGGAGGAAATGACCCAAAATTGGGAGGAAATGACCCAAAATGGGAGAAAATGCCCCAAATTGGGAGGAAATGACCCAAAATTGGGAGAAAATGCCCCAAAATTGGGAGGAAATGCCCCCAAAAGGGAGAAAACGCCCCAAAATTGGGAGAAAACCCAAAAAATTGGGAGGAAATGCCCCCAAAATTGGGAGAAAACCCAAAAAATTGGGAGGAAATGGCCAAAATTGGGAGAAAATGCCCCAAAATTGGGAGAAAACCCACCAAAAATTGGGAGGAAATGACCCCAAAATTGGGAGAAAATGCCCCAAAATTGGGAGAAAAACCCAAAAAATTGGGAGGAAATGACCCAAAATTGGGAGAAAATGCCCCAAAATTGGGAGAAAACCCAAAAAATTGGGAGGAAATGACCCAAAATTGGGAGAAAATGCCCCAAAAATGGGAGAAAACCCCAAAAAATTGGAGGAAATGCCCCCAAAATTGGGAGGAAATGCCCCAAAATTGGGAGGAAATGACCCAAAATTGGGAGAAAATGACCCAAAATTGGGAGAAAACCCAACAAAATTGGGAGGAAATGCCCCAAAATTGGGAGAAATGCCCCAAAATTGGGAAGGGAAACCCCAAAACTGGGAGAAAACTCCAAAAAATTGGGAGAAAATGACCCAAAATTGGGAGAAAACCCCAAAAATTGGGAGGAAATGACCCAAAACTGGGAGAAAACCCAAAAAAATTGGGAGAAAACCCAAAAAAATTGGGAGAAAACCCAAAAAAATTGGGAGAAAACCCAAAAAAACTGGGAGGAAATGAGCAAAATTGGGAGAAAACCCAAAAAAATTGGGAGAAAACCCAAAAAAATTGGGAGAAAACCCAAAAAAATTGGGAGAAAACCCAAACAAAATTGGGAGGAAATGGCCCAAAATTGGGAGAAAACCCAAAAAACATTGGGAGGAAATGGCCCAAAATTGGGAGACAACCCCCAACAAAATGGGAGGAAATGGCCCAAAATTGGGCGAAAATGCCCAAAATTGGGAGATAACCCAACAAAAACTGGGAGAAAATGGCCCAAATTTGGGAGGAAAACCACAAAAATTGGGAGGAAATGCCCCAAAATTGGGAGAAAACCAAAAAAAATTGGGAGAAAATGCCCCCAAAAATTGGGAGAAAACCCAACAAAAACTGGGAGGAAATGAGCCAAAATTGGGACAAAAAGACCCAAAATGAGGTGGGGAACCCAAAATTGGGAGAAAAAGACCCCAAATTGGGGTGGGGAACCCCCAAAAATGGGAAGGGAAACCCCAAAATTGGGAGAAAACCCCAACAAATTGGGAGGAAACCCAACAAAATTGGGAGAAAATGCCCCCACAAATTGGGAGAAAATGCCCCCAAAATGGGAGAAAATGCCCCCAAAATTGGGAGGAAATGCCCCAAAATTGGGAGAAAATGCCCCAAAATTGGACGGGAAACCCCAAAAACTGGGCGAAAACTCACAAAATTGGGAGAAAATGACCCAAAATTGGGAGAAAACCCCAAAAATTGGGATGGAAATGCCCCAAAACCTGGGAGAAAACCCAAAAATTGGGAGAAAACCCAAAAAAATTGGGAGAAAACCCAAAAAAATTGGGAGAAAACCAAAAAAACTGGGAGGAAATGACCCCAAAATTGGGAGAAAACCCCAAAAAATTGGGAGAAAACCCAAAAAATTGGGAGAAAACCCACAAAAAATTGGGAGGAAATGGCCCAAAATTGGGAGAAAAACCCACAAAAAATTGGGAGGAAATGGCCCAAAATTGGGAGAAAACCCCAAAAAATGGGAGGAAATGGCCCAAAATTGGGAGAAAATGCCCCAAAATTGGGAGAAAATGCCCCAAAACTGGGAGAAACCCAAAACAAACTGGGAGAAAATGCCCCAAAATTGGGAGAAAATGACCCAAAATTGGGAGAAATGCCCCAAATTGGAGGAAATGACCCAAAATGGGAGAAAATGCCCCAAAATTGGGAGAAAATGCCCCAAAATTGGGAGGAAATGACCCAAAATGGGAGAAAATGCCCCAAAATTGGGAGGAAATGCCCCAAAATTGGGAGGAAATGCCCCCAAAATTGGAGGAAATGCCCCAAAATTGGGAGGAAATGCCCCAAAAGTGGGAGAAAATGCCCCAAAATTGGGAGAAAATGCCCCAAAACTGGGAGAAAACCCAAAAAAACTGGGAGAAAATGCCCCAAAATTGGGAGGAAATGCCCCAAAATTGGGAGGAAATGCCCCAAATTGGGAGGAAATGACCCAAAATTGGGGTGGGAACCCCCAAAAACGACGGAGAGAAACCCAAATTGGGGTGGGAACCCCAAAACTTTTTGCCCAAAATCCCCGGAATTTGCCCAAAATTCTTGCATTTTACCCGAAATCCCCAATTTTTGCCCCCAACCCCAAATTTTTACTCCCAACCCCGAATTTTTGCCCCAAACCCCCAAAATTTTGCCCGAAACCCCCAAATTTTTGCCCCAAAATCCCCAAATTTTTGCTCCCAAACCCCAAATTTTTGCCCGAAACCCCCAAATTTTTCCCGAAATCCCCAAAATTTTGCCCCAAACCCCCGAATTTTTGCCCAAAATCCCCAAATTTTTGCCCCAAACCCCCGAAATTTTGCTCAAAATCCTCAGAATTTTGCCCAAAACCCCCGAATTTTGCCCCCAACCCCCAAATTTTTGCCCAAAACCCCCAAAATTTTGCCCCAAATCCCCAAAATTTTGCACCAAACCCCCAAATTTTTGCCCAAAATCCCCGATTTTTTGCCCAAAACCCCCAAATTTTTGCCCGAAACCCCCAAATTTTTGGCTGAAATCCCCAAATTTTTGCCCCAAACCCCCAAATTTTTGCCCCAAAACCCCCGAATTTTTGCCCGAAATCCCCCAAATTTTTGCCCCCAATCCCCGAATTTTTGCCCGAAATCCCCAAATTTTTGCCCCAAACCCCTGAAATTTTGCTCAAAATCCCCAAATTTTTGCCCCAAACCCCAATATTTTCCCGAAATCCCCAAATTTTTGCCCCAAACCCGCGAATTTTTGCCCAAAATCCCCGATTTTTTGCCCCCAACCCCCAAATTTTTGCCCCAAACCCCCAAATTTTTGCCCCAACCCCCAAAATTTTGCCCCAAACCCCCAAATTTTTGCCGAAACCCCCGAAATTTTGCCCCAAAATCCCCAAATTTTTACCCCAAACCCCCGAATTTTTGCCCGAAATCCCCAAATTTTTGCCCGAAACCCCCGAATTTTTGCCCCAAACCCCCAAAATTTTGCCCAAAACCCCCGAATTTTTGCCCCAAACCCCCAAATTTTTGCCCCAAACCCCCAAATTTTTGCCCAAAACCCCCAAATTTTGCCCCAAACCCCCAAATTTTTGCCCCAAACCCCCAAATTTTTGCCCAAAACCCCCAAATTTTTGCCCGAAACCCCCAAATTTTTGCCCGAAACCCCCAAATTTTTGCCCAAAACCCCCGAATTTTTGCCCCAAACCCCCAAAATTTGCCCAAAACCCCCAAAATTTTGCCCCAAACCCCCGAATTTTTGCTCCCAAACCCCCGAAATTTTGCCCAAAATCCCCTGAATTTTTGCCCGAAACCCCCGAATTTTTTGCCCAAAATTCCCAGATTTTGCCCCCAAACCCCAAATTTTTGCCCTCAACCCCCAAATTGTTGCTCCCAAACCCCAATTTTTTGCCCAAAAACCCCCGAAATTTTGCCCCAAACCCTCAAATTTTTGCCCGAAACCCCCAAATTTTTGCCCCAAACCCGCAAATTTTTGCCCAAAACCCCCAGGTTTTTTCCGAAACCCCCGATTTTTTTCCCAAACCCCCCGAATTTTTGCCCGAAACCCCCAAATTTTTTCCCAAACCCCCCAGATTTTTGCCCAAAATCCCCGAATTTTTGCCCGAAATCGCCGTTTTTTGCCCCAGACCAGGTGAAGAGGAAGATCCTGGTGCTGGGACCTGGACGAGACCCTGATCCACTCCCACCACGACGGCGTCCTCAGGCCCACGGTGCGGCCGGGACCCCCCCCCGACTTCATCCTCAAGGTCCGGGGGGATTTTGGGAGGATTTGGGGGGGGATTTTGGGGGATTTTGGGGGTCCTGGGGTGGATTTTGGGGGGGGCTTGGGCAGATTTTGGGGGGGATTTTGGGGGGTTTTTGGGAGGATTTGGGTGGATTTTGGGGGGGTTGGGGGGGATTTGGGCAGATTTTGGGGGTCCTGGGGCAGATTTTGGGAGGATTTGGGGGGGATGTTGGGGGGATTGGGCAGATTTGGGGGGTCCTGGGGGCAGATTTGGGGGGATTTGGGGGGGATATTGGGGGCGTTTGAGGGGATTTTGGGGGGGATTTTGGGGGATTTCGGGGAGATTTTGGGGGAGGGTTGGGGATCCTGGGGCAGATTTAAGGGGATTTGGGGGGGTTTGGGCAGATTTTGGGGGGTTCGGGGGATTTGGGGGGTTTTGGGGGATTTTGGGGGGTTTGAGGGGGGTTGAGGGGATTTTGGGGGATTTTGGGGGGATTTGGGGGGTTGGGGGGGATTTGAGGGGGATTTTGGGGGGATTTTGGGGGTTTGAGGGGGGGTTGACGGGGATTTGGGGAGATTTTGGGGTAAATTTTGGGGGGTCCTGGGGTGGATTGGTGGGTTTGGGGGGGTTGGGGGGATTTGGGAGGTCCTGGGCAGATTTTGGGGGATTGGGGGGTTGGGGGGGGATTTTGGGAGGATTTGAGGGGGATTTGGGAGGGTTTGGGGGGCTTTGGGGGGATTTTGGGGGGTTCTGGGCAGATTTTGGGAGGATTTCGGGGGGGGTGAGGGGGGTTGGGGGGGATTTGGGGGGGGTTCGGGGGTCCAGGGCAGATTTTGGGGGTTTTTGGAAGGTTTGGGGGGATGTTGGGGGGAATTGGGGGGATGTAGAGGGGATTTCGGGGAGATTTTGGGGGAGGGTTGGGGATCCTGGGGCAGATTTAAGGGGGATTTGGGGGGGTTTGGGCAGATTTTGGGGGGTTCGGGGGGATTTGGGGGGGTTTGGGCAGATTTTGGGGGGATTTGGGAGGATTTGGGTGGATTTTGGGGGGTTTGAGGGGATTTGAGGGGGATTTGGGGGGGTTTGGGGGGTTTGGGGGGTCCTGGGGCAGATTTTGGGGGATTTGGGAGGATTTGGGGGGATTTTGGGGTGGATTTCGGGGAATTTGGGGGGATTGTGGGGGCTGCTGGGGCGGATTTTGGGGGATTTGAGGGAATTTTGGGGGGATTTCGTAGATTTGGGGAGTTGAGGGAATTTTGGGGGCATTTGGAGGGATTTGGGGGGATTTTGGGGGGTTTTGGGAGGATTTGGGCGGATTTGGGGGATTTTGGGGGATTTGGGGGGTTTGGGGGGTTTGGGGTGGATTTGGGGGGTTTTGGGGGGTTTGAGGGGGATTGGGGAGCTTTTGGGGTGAATTTTGGGGGTCCTGGGGTGATTTGGGGGGATTTGGGGGGGATTTGAGGGGGATTTGGGGGGATTTGGGGGTTTGGGGGGATTTTGGGGCTTTGGGGGGATTTGGGGGGATTTTGGGGGGATTGGGCAGATTTTGGGGGTCCGGGGCAGATTTGGGGGGGTTTGAGGGGATTTGGGGGGTCCTGGGGCAGATTTGGGGGGGTTTGGGCAGATTTTGGGGGGATTTTGGGGGTCCCAGGGCAGATTTTGGGGGATTTTGGGAGGATTTGGTAGATTTGGGGCAGTTTGAGGAGGATTTGGGGGGGATTTGAGGGAATTTTGGGGGGATTTGGGGAGATTTTGGGGTGGATTTTGGGGGTCGTGGGGCAGATTTTGGGGGGGGTTGAGGGAATTTTGGGGGCATTTGGGGGGATTTGGGGGGGTTTGGAGAGATTTTAGGGTGGATTTGGGAGGATTTTGGGGGATTTGAGGGGGATTTGGGGGGTCCTGGGGCAGATTTGGGGGGGATTTGGGAGGATTTGGGGAGATTCTGGGGGTTTGAGCAGATTTTGGGGGGATTTGGGGTGGATTTCCGGGAATTTGGGGGGGATTTGGGGGCTCCTGGGGTGGATTTTGGGGGGCTTGGGGGGATTTGGGGGGGTTTGGGCAGATTTTGGGAGGATTTGGGGTGGATTTGGGGGGTTTGGGGTGGATTTTGGGGGGATTTTGGGTGGGTTTGGGCAGATTTTGGGGGGTTTAGGGGGGGCTTGGGGGGTCCCGGGGCAGATTTGGGGGGGTTTGGGAGGATTTGGGTGGATTTTGGGGGGTTTGAGGAGGATTTGAGGGGGATTTTGGGGGGTCCTGGGGCAGATTTGGGGAGGATTTGAGGGAATTTTGGGGGCATTTGGGCGGATTTTGGGGGTTTTTGGGAGGATTTGAGGGGGATTTTGAGAGGGTTTGAGGAGGATTTGGGGGGGATTTGAGGGAATTTTGGGGGGATTTTGGGAGATTTTGGGGGGTTTGGGGAGGATTTGGGGGGATTTTGGGGGATTTGGGGGGGTTTGGAGAGATTTTGGGGCAGATTTTGGTGGATTTGGGGCGGTTTGAGGAGGATTTGGGTGGATTTGGGGGGATTTTTGGGGTCTTTGGGGCGGATTTTGGGAGGTTTGAGGGGATTTGGGGTGGATTTGAGGGGGATTTTGGGAGGGTTTTGGGGGGGTTGAGGAAGATTTTGGGGGTCCTGGGGCTGATTTGAAGGGTCCTGGGGTGGATTTTGGGGGATTTGGGGGGGGGTTTGGGGGGGATTTGGGGGTCCTGGGGCAGATTTTTGGGGGTTTCAGGGGGATTTTGGGGGGTTTGAGGGAATTTTGGGGGGATTTGGGGTGGATTTGGGGGGATTTGGGTGGATTTTGGGGGTCCCGGGGCTGATTTTGGGGTGAATTTTGGGGATTTTGGGTTGAATTTGGGGGTTTTTGGGGGTCCCAGAGTGGATTTTGGGGGTCCCAGGGCTGATTTTGGGTTGAATTTGGGGGATTTTGGGGTGAATTTGGGGATTTTGGGGTGAATTTGTGGATTTTTGGGGTGAATTTGGGGGTTTTTGGGGTCCCAGAGTGGATTTTGGGGGTCTCAGGTGGGATTTTGGGGTGAATTTGGGGGATTTTGGGGTGAATTTGGGGGATTTTGGGGTGAATTTTGGGATTTTTGGGGTGAATTTTGGGGATTTTGGGGCTGCCCAGGTGGTGATTGACAAGCACCCCGTGAGGTTCTTCGTGCACAAACGGCCCCACGTGGATTTCTTCCTGGAGGTGGTGAGTGAGCCCCCAAAAGTCCCCAAAATCACCCAAAAAATCCCCAAAATCACCCCAAAATCCACCCTGAGACCCCAAAATCACCGCCGGGACCCCCAAAAACCCCCAAATTCACCCCAAAATCCACCCTGAGACCCCCAAAATCCACTCTGGGACCCCCAAAAACCCCCAAATTCACCCCAAAAACCCCCAAATTCACCCTAAAATCCTAAATTCGCCCCAAAAATCTCACCTGAGACCCCCAAAATCAGTCCCAGGACCCCAAAAAATATCCAAATTTGCCCCAAAAACCCCAAATTCACCCCAAAATCCACCCTGGAACCCCCAAAATCCCCAAATTTACCCCAAATCTCACCTGAGACCCCAAAATCAGCCCCGAGACCCCCAAATTCCCCAAATTCACCCCAAAATTCCCCAAATTCACACCAAATCACCCAAATTCACACCAAAATCCCCAAATTCACCCCAAAAAATCCCCAAATTCACCCCAAAATCCACCTTGAGACCCCCAAAAACCCCCAAATCACCCCAAAAATCCCCAAATTCACCCCAAACCCCCAAATTCGTCCCAAAAGTCCCCAAATTCACCCCAAAAACCCCAAATTCACCCCAAATCCACCCTGGGACCCCAAAAATGCCCAAATTCACCCCAAAATCCACCCTGGAACCCCCAAAATCCCCAAATTCACCCCAAATCTCACCTGAGACCCCCAAAATCAGCCCGGGACCCCAAAAAATCCCCAATTCTCCCAAAACCCCACAAATTCACCCCAAAATCCCACCTGAGACACCCAAAATCCACCCTGGAACCCCAAAATCTCCAATTCTTCCCAAAATCCCAAATTCATCCCAAAATCCCCAAATTCTCCCCAAAAATCCCAAATTCACCCCAAAAATCCCCAAATTCACCCCCAAAATCCACTCTGGGACTCCAAAAACCCCTAAATTTGCCCCAAAAATCCTCAAATTCACCCCAAAAATCCCCAAATTCACCCCAAAAAAATTCCCAAATTCGCCCCAAAATCCCCAAATTCACCCCAAAAAATCCCCAAATTCACCCCAAAATCTCACCTGAGACCCCAAAAACCCCAAATTCACCCCAAAATCCAAAATTCACCCCCAAAAATCCCCAAATTCACCCCAAAATCTCACCTGAGACCCCCAAAATCAGCCCCGGGACTCCAAAAACCCCCAAATTCACCCCAAAAAATTCCCAAATTCATCCCAAAAACCCCCAAATTCACCCCAAAAACCCCAAATTCTCTCCAAAAACCCCCAAATTCACCCCAAAAGCCCCCAAATTCAGCCCAAAATCCACCCTGGGACCCCCAAATCCCCAAATTCTCCCAAAAATCCCCAAATTCGCCCCAAAATCCCCAAATTCACCCCAAAATCCACCCTGAGACCCCAAAAACCCCCAAATTCGCCCCAAAAACCCCCAAATTCACCCCAAAATATCCCCAAATTCACCCCAAAAATC
>WQNJ02000533.1:0-51945 GCA_016584745.2 Phylloscopus trochilus trochilus | reverse complement strand
GGACCCTCCTTCCAGTTTGGGATTTGGGACCCCCACCCCAGGATTTGGGATTTGGGGTCACCCCAGGATTTGGGGTCCCCCCACCAGGGTTTGGGACCCCCCCCCCCCCGAATTTGGGACTTGGGCTCCAACCCCCAGTTTGGGATGTGGGACCCCCCCCAGGATTTGGGGATTTGGGACCCCCCCAAGGGTTTGGGGATCAAGGGTGATTTGGGGATTTGGGGTCCCCCCCCAATTTGGGATTTCGGACCCCCTCTCCAGTTTGGGATTTGGGGACCCCCCCTCCAGGATTTGGGATTTGGGGTCACCCCAGGATTTGGGGTCCCCCCCAGGTGTTTGGGACCCCCCCAAATTTGGGATTTGGGACCCCCCGAGGGTTTGGGACCCCCCCAGGATTTGGGATTTGGGGTCACCCCAGGATTTGGGGTCCCCCCCCAGGGGTTTGGGACCCCCTGAATTTGGGATTTGGGACCCCCCAGGATTTGGGATCAAGGTGATTTGGGGATTTGGGGTCCACCCCCCCCAATTTGGGATGTGGGCCCCCCCCCAATTTGAGATTTGGGACCCCCCCAAATTTGGGATTTGGGCTCTCCCTCCAATTTGGGATTTGGGACCCCCCCAGGATTTGGGGTCCCCCCCAGGGTTGGGACCCCCCCGAATTTGGGATTTGGGGTCCCTCCCAGGATTTTGGATCAGGGTGATTTGGGACCCCCCCAGGATTTGGGGTCTCCCCCCAATTTGGGATTTGGGTCCCCCCCCAGATTTGGGGTTCCCCCCCAGATTTGGGGTTCCCCCCCAGATTTGGGGTTCCCCCCCCAACCTCCTCCTGCTCGTCCCTCGGCTCTCCTCGTCGCTCAGGAGGGTTTGGGGCGCCCCCCCCGCGCCCCCACGGCGCCGCCCCTTCCCCCGTTCCGGAACCTTCTCCTTGCGGCCCAGGCGGATCTTCACCTTCACCGAGCGGGCTGGGGGGGAAAAATGGTAATTAAATTAATTATCCTGAGCCCTAATTAATAATTATCCTGTCCCAGGCGGATCTTCACCTTCACCGAGCGGGCTGGGGGGGAAAAACGGTAATTTAAATTAATTATCCTGAGCCCTAATTAATAATTATCCTGTCCCAGGCGGATCTTCACCTTCACCGAGCGGGCTGGGGGGAAAAACGGTAATTAAATTAATTATCCTGAGCCCTAATTAATAATTATCCTGTCCCAGGCGGATCTTCACCTTCACCGAGCGGGCTGGGGGGGAAACGGTAATTAAATTAATTAAATTAATTATCCTGAGCCCTAATTAATAATTATCCTGCCCCAGGCGGATCTTCACCTTCACCAAGCGGGCTGGGGGGAAAGGGTAATTAAATTAATTAAATTAATTATCCTGAGCCCTAATTAATAATTATCCTGCCCCAGATGGATCTTCATCTTCACCGAGCGGGCTGGGGGGGGAAAGGGTAATTAAATTAATTAACCTGAGCCCTAATTAATTATTATCCTGCCCCAGGCGGATCTTCACCTTCACCGAGCGGGCTGGGGGGAAAACGGTAATTAAATTAATTATCCTGAGCCCTAATTAATAATTATCCTGCCCCAGGCGGATCTTCACCTTCACCGAGTGGGCTGGGGGGGAAAACGGTAATTAAATTAATTAAATTAATTATCCTGAGCCCTAATTAATAATTATCCTGCCCCAGGCGGATCTTCACCTTCACCGAGCGGGCTGGGGGGAAAACGGTGATTAAATTAATTATCCTGAGCCCTAATTAATAATTATCCTGTCTCAGGCGGATCTTCACCTTCACTGAGGGGCTGGGGGGGCAGAGAGTAATTAAATTAATTATCCTGACCCCCAAATTAATTATTCTGACCCTCGGAATTATCCTCACCCTAATCCTGACCCCTAATTAATTATCCTGAGCCGCCTAATTAATTATCCTGACCCCTGAATTAATTATCCTGACCACCCCCAATTAATTATCCTGACCCTGGCAGATCTTCACCGAGCGGGCTGGGGAGCGCAGAGAGTAATTAAATTAATTAACCTGAGCCCTAATTAATTATCCTGACCCCCCCAAATTAATCATCCTGACCCTCTAAATTATCTTGACCCCCCCAAATTAATTATCCTGACCGCTGAATTAATTATCCTGAAACCCCCAAATTAATTATCCTGGCCCTCCTAATTAATTATCCTGACCTTCCTAATTATCCTGAGCTTCCTAATTATCCTGACCGCCCCAAATTAATTATCCTGACCCCCCAAATTAATTACCCTGACCTCCCTAATGAATTATCCTGATCCCCCAAATTAATTAATTACCCTGACCCACCCAAATTAATTAATCATCCTGACTCCCCAAATTAATTAATTATCCTGACCCCCCAAATTATCCTGACCTTCCTAATTAATATCATCCTGACCCTTCCTAATTAACTATCCTGACCCCCCAATTAATTACCCTGACCTCCCTAATGAATTATCCTGATCCCCCAAATTAATTACTCTGACCCACCCAAATTAATTAATCATCCTGACTCCCCGAATTAATTAATTATCCTGACCCTCCAAATTATCCTGACCTTCCTAATTAATTATCCTGACCTCCCTAATTAACTATCCAGACCTCCCTAATTAATTTACCCTGACCCCCCCGCATTAATTAATTACCCTGACCCCCCCCGCATTAATTAATTAATCCTGAATTAATTAATCCCTCACCCTCGGACTCGGAGCCTTCCTCCTCGGGCTCCTCCTCCTCCTCGCTCTCCTCGCCCTCGCTCTCCTCCTCCTTCTCCACCTTCTGCCGGACGCTGGTGAACACCGACTGCAGGACAATGGAGTCCTCGTAGATCTGCAATGGTCAGTGATGGTCAGTGAGGGTCATTAATGGTCACTAATGGTCATTAATGGTCACTAATGATCATTAATGGTCAGTGATGGTCATCCCTGGTCAGCCATGGTCAGCCATGGTCAGTGCTGGTGAACACCGACTGCAGGACAATGGAGTCCTCGTAGATCTATGAGGGTCAGCAGGGGTCAGTGAGGGTCAGTGAGGGTCACTAATGGTCAGTAATGGTCAGTTATGGTCAGTCATGATCAGTAATGGTCAGTCATGGTCAGTGATGGTCAGCCATGGTCAGTAGTGGTCAGCCATGGTCAGTGCTGGTGAACACCGACTGCAAGACAATGGAGTCCGTGTAGATCTGTAACGGTCAGTGAGGGTCAGTGATGGTCAGTGATGGTCAGTGATGGTCACTAATGATCATTAATGGTCATCCCTGGTCATCCCTGGTCAGCCATGGTCATCCCTGGTCAGCCATGGTCAGTGATGGTCAGTGCTGGTGAACACGGACTGCAGGACAATGGAGTCCTCGTAGATCTGCAACGGTCAGTGAGGGTCATTAATGGTCATTAATGGTCATTAATGGTCAGTGATGGTCATCCCTGGTCAGCCATGGTCAGCCATGGTCAGTCATGGTCAGTAATGGTCAACCATGGTCATCCCTGGTCAGCCATGGTCAGTGCTGGTGAACACGGACTGCAGGACAATGGAGTCCTCGTAGATCTGCAATGGTCAGTGATGGTCATTAATGGTCATTAATGGTCAGTAATGGTCATCCTGGTCAGTCATGGTCAGCCATGGTCAGTAATGGTCATCCCTGGTCAGCCATGGTCAGTGATGGTCACTAATGGTCATCCCTGGTCATCCCTGGTCAGCACATGGTCAGTGATGGTCACTAATGGTCATCCCTGGTCATCCCTGGTCAGCCATGGTCAGTGCTGGTGAACACCGACTGCAGGACAATGGAGTCCTCGTAGATCTGTGAGGGTCAGTGAGGGTCAGCAGGGTCAGTGATGGTCATTAATGGTCATCCCTGGTCAGTGATGGTCAGTTATGTCAGTGATGGTCAGTAATGGTCAGCCATGGTCAGTAATGGTCAGTAATGGTCACTAATGGTCATCCCTGGTCAGTGATGGTCATCCTGGTCAGCCATGTCAGTGCTGGTGAACACCGACTGCAGGACAATGGAGTCCTCGTAGATCTGTAACGGTCAGTGAGGGTCAGTGAGGGTCATTAATGGTCATTAATGGTCCATTAATGATCATTAATGGTCATCCCTGGTCAGCCATGGTCAGCCATGGTCAGTAATGGTCAGTGCTGGTGAACACCGACTGCAGGACAATGGAGTCCTCGTAGATCTATGAGGGTCAGTGAGGGGTCAGCAGGGGTCAGCAGGGGTCAGTGATGGTCATCCCTGGTCAGTAATGGTCATCCTGGTCAGTAATGGTCATCCCTGGTCAGCCCATGGTCAGCCATGGTCAGTGCTGGTGAACATGGACTGCAGGACAATGGAGTCCTCGTAGATCTGTGAGGGTCACTTATGGTCAGTGAGGGTCACTAATGGTCAGTTATGGTCAGTAATGGTCAGTGAGGGTCAGTGCTGGTCAGTGCTGGTGAACACGGACTGCAGGACAATGGAGTCCTCAGAGATCTGCAATGGTCAGTGATGGTCAGTGAGGGTCACTAATGGTCAGTAATGGTCATCTCTGGTCAGTAATGGTCATCCCTGGTCAGTAATGGTCATCCCTGGTCAGTGATGGTCAGTAATGGTCACTAATGGTCATTAATGGTCATCCCTGGTCAGTCATGGTCAGCCATGGTCAGTTATGGTCAGCAATGGTCAGTAATGGTCAGTGCTGGTGAACACCGACTGCAGGACAATGGAGTCCTCATAGATCTGGAATGGTCAGTGAGGGTCAGTGATGGTCACTAATGGTCATCCCTGGTCAGTAATGGTCAGCCATGGTCATCCCTGGTCAGCCATGGTCAGTGATGGTCAGTGCTGGTGAACACGGACTGCAGGACAATGGAGTCCTCGTAGATCTGTGGAGGGGTCAGTGAGGGTCAGTGAGGGTCATTAATGGTCATCCCTGGTCATCCCTGGTCAGCCATGGTCAGTGATGGTCAGTCATGGTCAGTTATGGTCATCCCTGGTCATCCCTGGTCAGCCATGGTCAGTGATGATCAGTAATGGTCAGTCATGGTCACTAATGGTCAGTGCTGGTGAACACCGACTGCAGGACAATGGAGTCCTCGTAGATCTGCAATGGTCAGTGAGGGGCCAGTGATGGTCAGTGATGGTCAGTGATGGTCATCCCTGGTCAGCCATGGTCAGTAATGGTCAGTAATGGTCAGTGCTGGTCAGCACTGGACACTCCAGGTCATTCCTGGTCACTCTGGGTCATCCCCGGTGTTTTCCCCCCCGCACCAGGGACCCCTCCAGGCTGAAGGTTCCCATTCCCAGTTTTTTCCCGTTTTTCCCATTTTTCCCCATTTTTCCCGTTTTTCCCGGTTATTCCCGTTTTTCCCCCGGTCCATTCCCGTGTTTTCCCCCCGCACCAGGGATCCCTCCAGGCTGAAGCTCTGGGCGTTCTGGCACAGCAGCATCACGTCCTTCTCCCCCTTTTTTCCCATTTTTCCTCATTTTTCCTCATTTTTTTCCCTTTTTTTTCCCATTTTTCCCCCATTTTTTTCCATTTTTCCCCATTTTTTTCCCATTTTCCCCCATTTTTTTCCCATTTTTCCCCCCCGCACCAGGGGAGCCCTCCAGGCTGAAGGTTCCCATTCCCAGTTTTTCCCATTTTTCCCCACTTTTTCCCATTTTTCCCATTTTTTCCCCATTTTTTCCCGTTTTTCCCCATTTTTCCCCACTTTCCCCCATTTTTTCCCGGTTATTCCCATTTTTTCCCCGGTCATTCCCGGTGTTTTTCCCATTTTTTTCCCCCGCACCAGGGAGCCCTCCAGGTTGAAGCTCTGGGCGTTCTGGGCACAGCAGCATCACGTCCTTCTCCCCTTTTTTTTCCCCATTTTTCCCCATTTTTTCCCACTTTTTCCCATTTTTCCCAGTGTTTTCCCCCCCGCATCAGGGACCCCTCCAGGCTGAAGGTTCCCATTCCCAGTTTTTCCCGTTTTTCCCCCATTTTTTTCCCATTTTTCCCCATTTTTTCCCGTTTTTCCCCATTTTTTTTCCGTTTTTCCTCATTTTCCCATTCTTTCCCATTTTTCCCCATTTTCCCCCATTTTTTCCTATTTTCCCCAGTTTTTCCCCATTTTTCCCCATTTTCCCCGGTCATTCCCGGTGTTTCCCCCCCCCACACCAGGGAGCCCTCCAGGTTGAAGCTCTGGGCGTTCTGGCACAGCAGCATCACGTCCTTCTCCCCATTTTTTTCCCATTTTTTCCCATTTTTTCTCCATTTATTCCCATTTTTCCTCATTTTTTCCCCCATTTTTTCCCATTTTTTCCCAGTTTTTCCCCATTTTTCCTGGTATATTCCCCCTGTACCAGGGACCCCTCCAGGCTGAAGGTTCCCATTCCCAGTTTTTCCTGTTTTTCCCCATTTTCCCCCATTTTTTCCCATTTTTCCTCATTTTTTCCCATTTTTCCCATTTTTTTCCCCAGTTTTTCCCAGTTTTTCCCAGTTTTTCCTGTTTTTCCTGGTATATTCCCCCCGCACCAGGGACCCCTCCAGGCTGAAGGTTCCCATTCCCAGTTTTTCCATTTTTTCCCATTTTTCCCCATTTTTTTCCCCATTTCCCCCCATTTTTTTTCCCGTTTTCCCCCATTTTTTTCCCCATTTTTTCCCCATTTTTCCCATTTTTTCCCCGCACCAGGAGCCCTCCAGGTTGAAGGTCTGGGCGTTCTGGCACAGCAGCATCACGTCCTTCTCCAGGTCGTTCAGGCTCCGGTATTTGTGGTTCCGGATCCGCTCCTGGAAAACGGGATCGATCGGGGATGTGGATCCCGGTGGATCCCGGGTGGATTCCAGTGGATCTGAGCCCAAGGGGGGTGGGTTCCAGTGGGGTTCCAGTGGGATTTTTGGGTGGATCCCAGTGGATCCCCTCACAGATTCCAGAGGGATTTTGGGGTGGGAAAGCCAAGGATCCCAGTGGGGAATTTTGGGTGGATTCCAGTGGATCCCCCAGGATTCCAGTGGGATTTTGGTGTGGATCCAAGAGGGATTTTGGGGTGGATCCCAGTGGGATTTTTGGGTGGATCCCAGTGGGGGTTTTGGGTGGATCCCAGTGGATCCTTCACAGGTTCCAGTGGGATTTTCAGGGTGGATTCCATTGGCATTTTGGGGGTTAAGGAGGAGCCCAAGGGGGGGTGGATTCCACTGGATCCCCCACAGATCCCAGTGGGAATTTTGGGTGGATTCCAGTGGATCCCCCAGGATTCCAGTGGGATTTTGGTGTGGATCCAAGAGGGATTTTTGGGTGGATCCCAGTGGGGGTTTTGGGTGGATCCCAGTGGATCCCGCAGGATCCCAGTGGGATTTTCAAGGTGGATTCATTGGCATTTTTGGGGTTTAAGGAGGAGCCCAAGGGGGGGGGTGGATTCCAGTGGATCCCCACAGATTCCAGTGGGAATTTTGGTGGATTCCAGTGGATCCTGCAGGATCCCAGTGGGATTTCCAGGGTGGATCCCAGCGGGATTTTTGGTGGATCCAGCAGGATTTTTGGGGTGAGTCCCAGTAGAATTTGGGGGTGGATCCCAGCGGGATTTTGGGTGGATCCCAGCGGGATTTTTTGGTGGATCCCAGCGGGATTTTTGGTGGATCCCAGTGGGATTTTGGGTGGATCCCAGCAGGATTTTTGGTGGATCCCAGCAGGATTTTTGGGTGGATCCCAGCAGGATTTTGGGTGGATCCCGGTGGGATTTTGGGTGGATCCCAGCAGGATTTTTGGTGGATACTGTTGGATTTTTGGGTGGATCCCAGTGGGATTTTTTGGGTGGATCCCAGCAGGGTTTGGGGGTGGATCCCAGCGGGATTTTGGGTGGACCCCAGCAGGATTTTGGGTGGATCCCAGCAGGATTTCCGGGGTGGATCCCAGCGGGATTTTGGGTGGATCCCAGCAGGATTTTTGGTGGCTCCCAGCGGGATTTTGGGTGGATCCCAGCAGGATTTTTGGTGGATCCCAGCGGGATTTTGGATGGATCCCAGTGGATCCCCTAGGATCCCAGAGATATTTTTTTTTAGGATCCCAGTGGGGGGTTTGGGTGGATCCCAGCAGGATTTTTGGGAGGATCCCAGTGGGATTTTTGGGGTGGATCCCAGCAGGATTTTTGGGGGTGGATCCCAGCGGGATTTTGGGAGGATCCCAGCAGGATTTTTGGGGGTGGATCCCAGTGGGATTTTGGGTGGATCCCAGCGGGATTTTGGGTGGATCCAGCGGATTTTGGGTGATCCCAGCAGGATTTGGGTGGATCCCAGCAGGATTTTGGGTGGATCCCAGCAGGATTTTTGGAGTAGATCCCAGCGGGATTTTGGGTGGATCCCAGCAGGATTTTTGGGTGGATCCCAGCGGATCCCCAGCAGCTCTCCGGGGTTACCTTGATCTTTTTGAAGTCGACGGGCTTGCGGATCAGCTCGTAGTACTCGGGCAGCTCCTTGCGGGACGGCAGCTGGATGAACACCTCGCTCAGCTGCCGCCCGCTGCTGCTAGCGGGGGGACAACGGCACCGGGTCAGGGGGGCTCAGCTTCATCATCGTCATCATCATCATCACCATCATCCTTATCATCCTATCCTCATCATTATCTTCATCATCATCATCATCATCATCCATCATCATCATCCTTATCATCATCATCACCACCATCTTCATCATCATCATCATCCTTATCATCATCATCATCATCCTACTCATCATCATCCTTATCATCTATCCTCATCATCTTCCTCATCTTCATCATCTTCGTCATCACCCTCACTCATCATCATCACCCTCATCATCTTCATCATCATCATCATCATCCTTATCATCCTATCCTCATCATCATCATCATCATCATCATCTTCATCATCATCATCACCCTCATCATCATCATCATCCTTATCACCCTCATACTCATCTTCATCCTCATCATCATCATCCTCATCTTCATCCTCCTCATTCTCCTCATTCTCATCTTCATCATCCTCATCACCCTCATCATCATCATCCTCATCATCATCATCATTCTCATCATCATCACCATCCTCATTCTCATCACCCTCATCATCATCATTCTCATCCTCATCATCCTGAACCATCCCGAACCCTCAGAGGGAGAACCCATCCTCATCTTCATCCTCATCCTCATCCTCATTATGAACCCTCAGAGGGGAGAACCATCCTCATCCTCATCCTCATCCTCATCCTCATCCTCATCCTCATCTTCATCCTCCTCATCCTCATCCTCATCTTCATCCTCCTCATCCTCATCCTCATCTTCCTCATCCTGAACCCCCAGAGGGGAGAACCATCCTCATCCTCATCCTCCTCCTCATCCTCATCCTCATCCTCATCCTCATCCTTCATCCTCCTCATCCTCATCCTCATCTTCCTCATCCTGAACCCTCAGAAGGAGGGACCATCCTCATCCTCATCTTCATCCTCCTCATCATCGTGAACCCTCAGAGAGGGGGCCATCCTTATCCTCATCCTTCTCATGAGACCCCCAGGAACACCTGAGACCCCCCCAGGAACACCTGGGAATACCTGGGAGTGCCAGGAAAACCTGGAACACCTGAGACACACCCCCAGGAATGCCTGAGGACCACCTGAGACCCCCCCAGGCCCACCTGGGACCCCCCCAGGAACACCTGAGACCCCCCCAGGAACACCTGAGAACACCTGAGGAACATCTGAAGAACACTTGAAACCCCCAAGGATCACCTGAAACCCCCCCAGGAACACCTGAGGAACACCTGAGACCTCCCCAGGAACACCTGGGAACACCTGAGGAACACCTGTGAACACCTGAAACCCCCAGGAACACCTGGGAGCACCTGAAACACCTGAAACCCACCCAGGAACACCTCAGGACCACCTGAGACCTCCCAGGAACACCTGAAACCCCCCCAGGAACACCTGAGGAACACCTGAGCCCCCTCCCCGGGCCCACCTGAGCCCCTCACCTGTCCTTGTACTTGATGACGGCGTCGACGATCTTGCGCATCTTGCGGGTCAGGGGGGGCGGGTTCGGCGAGAGTTTCTCCGCCGGGGGCCGCCCGCGCTTCTTCTGCTTGCGGCTCTCCTCGTCCTTGTCCCGGCCCCGCGGCCCCGGCCGGCCCCGCCGGCCCCTCCGGCTCCCGCTTCCGCTTCCGAGAGGACTTCTTCTGCCGGACCTCCTCCTCGATCTCCTCCAGCGTGCCCTCCTCGATGGCCTGCGGGGGAGAAATGGGATTGGGGATCAACCGGGGATCCACTGGGGATCGGGGATCCATTGGGGATCCATTGGGGATCCATGGGATTGTTGGGATTGGGGATCCACTGGGGATCCACTGGGGATCCAGGGGATTGGGGATCCACTGGGGATCCTTGGGGTTGGGGATTCAGGATCCTGGGATCCTGGGGATCCACTGTGGATCCACAGGGATCCATGGGATTTGGGATCCACTGGTGAGCCATAGGGATTGGGGATCCACTGGGGATCCCTCGGGACTGGGGAGCCCCTCGGGCTCCCGCTTCCGAGAGGATTTCTTCTGCCGGCCCTCCTCCTCGATCTCCTCCAGCGTGCCCTCCTTGATGGCCTGGGGGTGGGATCCACTGGTGATCTACTGGGGATCCACTGATGATCCATGGGATTGGGGATCCACGGGGTTGGGGTTCCACTGGTGATCCACACAGATTGGGGATTGGGAACACAGGGGATTGGGGATCTGGGATCCACTGGGGATCCACTGGGGATCCACCAGGCATCCAGGGGATTTGGGATCCTCGGGATCAGGGATCCACTGGTGATCCTGGGGATTGGGGATCCTGGGGATTGGGGATCCACTGGACTGAGGACCAACAAGATTGGGAATCCACGGGGGATCCACCAGATACAGGATCCTTGGGGTTGGGATCCACAGGAATTGGGGATCCACTGGGGATCCTCAGGGATTGGGGATCCCTGGAATTGGAAAGCCCCTTGGGCTCCCACTTCCGAGAGGATTTCTTCTGCCGGACCTCCTCCTCGATCTCCTCCAGCGTGGCCTCCTCAATGGCCTGGGTTAGGTTTCTGGGATTTCTCTGGGATTTTCCTGGGATTTTGCTGGAATTTTCCTGGAATTTTATGGGATTTTTCTGGGGTTGTGAACCTTTTTCTGGAATTTTTCTGGGATTTTTCTGGGGTCTGTGAACCCTTTTCCGGGATTTCTCTGGGATTTTCCTGGAATTTTTCTGGGATTTTCCTGGGAATTTTATGGATTTTTCTGGGGTCTGTGAACGTTTTTCTGGGATTTTCCTGGGATTTCTCTGGGATTTCTCTGGGATTTTCCTGGGAAATTTATGGGATTTTTCTGGGGTTTGTGAACATTTTTCTGGGATTTCTATGGGATTTTCCTGGATTTCTCTGCGAGTTTTTCTGGGATTTCTCTGGAATTTTCCTGGGAATTTTATGGGATTTTTTCTGGGGTCTGTGAACGTTTTTCTGGGATTTTTCTGGATTTTCTGGGATTTTCCTGGGATTTCTCTGAGATTTTTTCTGGGGTCTCTGAACCTTTTTCTGGATTTTCCTGGATTTCTCTGGGATTTTCCTGGGAATTCTATGGGATTTTTCTGGGGAATTTTATGGGATTTTTCTGGGGTCTGTGAACGTTTTTATGGGATTTTCCTGGGATTTCTCTGGAATTTTCCTGGGAATTTTATGGGATTTTTTCTGGGGTCTGTGAACCTTTCCCTGGGATTTTCCTGGGATTTCTCTGCAATTTTTCTGGGATTTCTCTGGGATTTTCTGGATTTCTCTGGAATTTTCCTAGGAATTTTATGGGATTTTTCTGGGGTCTGTGAACATTTTTCTGGGATTTCTCTGGGATTTTCCTGGGATTTCTCTGCAGTTTTTCTGGGATTTCTCTGGAATTTTCCTGAGAATTTTCTGGATTTTTCTGGGTTTGTGAACGTTTTTCTGGGATTTTTCTGGGATTTTCCTGGGATTTCCCTGGAATTTTCCTGGGAATTTTCTGGGATTTTTCTGGAGTCTGTGAATCCTTTTCTGGGATTTCTCTGGGATTTTCCTGGGATTTCTCTGGAATTTTCCTGGGAATTTTATGGGATTTTTCTGGGGTTTGTGAACGTTTTTATGGGATTTTCCTGGACTTTTCTGGGATTTTCCTGGATTTCCCTGGAATTTTCCTGGGAATTTTCTGGATTTTTCTGGAGTCTGTGAATCCTTTTCTGGGATTTCTCTGGGATTTTCCTGGGATTTCTCTGGGATTTTCCTGGGATTTCTCTGGGATTTTCCTGGATTTCTCTGGAATTTTCCTGGGAATTTTATGGGATTTTTCTGGGGTCTGTGAACCCTTTTCTGGGATTTTCCTGGGATTTCCCTGGGATTTCTCTGGGATTTCCCTGGATTTTCCTGGGATTTCTCTGGAATTTTCCTGGATTTTCCTGGGATTTCTCTGGAATTTTCCTGGGAATTTTATGGGATTTTTCTGGGTTTGTGAACATTTTTCTGGGATTTCCTGGGATTCCTCTGGGATTTCTCCTGGGCTCCATCAACCCTTTCCCCATCACCCCCAGACCTCTCCCACCCTCCTTTTTCCCACAAACCCCCCACCCACCCCACCCCACCCCTCCAGGCTCCGTCCCCACCTTCAGCCACTGCTTCTCGGTCAGCGAGTCGCTGTAATCCACCTCCTTGCGGTGCCGGGAGCCGCGGCCGAACATCTTCTCCTCCTCCTCCTCGCAGGTCAGCCGCTCCACCTCGGCGTCGTCCTTCAGGATCCACGAGGGCAGCTCGTCCTCCTCCATCAGCCGCGGCTTCCGCTTGGGGTTCCGCGCCTCCTCCCGCCGCCGGTCCAGGTCCATGCGCTGCCGGGCAGGGGGCACACGGGGGGGGTGGGGAGGGGGGACAGGTGGTGGTGGTTCTCCCATCCTCCCCACATCCTCCCCTTCTCACATCCTCCCCCCTCCTGCAGTTTTGGGACCTGCAGGAGTTTTGGGACCTGGGGCAGCTTTGGGACCTGCAGGAGTTTTGGGATCTGCAGAGTTTTGGATCTGGGGCAGGTTTGGGACCTGCAGGTGTTTTGGATCTGGGGCAGCTGCCTTTTGGATCTGGCATCTTTGACCTGCAGATTTTGGGATCTGGGGCAGATTTGGGATCTGCAGGAGTTTTTGGGATCTGGGGCAGTTTGGGATCTGCAGGAGTTTTGGGATGGCAGGTTGACCAGCATGAGTTTTGGTGATCTGCAGGAGTTTTGGGATCTGGGGCAGCTTTGGGACCTGCAGGAGTTTTGGGACCTGCAGGAGCCTTTGGGACCTGCAGGAACCACACCACGTGCTGGAGCTGGGAGCTTGGAGGTGTTTTGGGAACCAGTTTCCAGAATGTTCCTTGTAGGGGTTTGGTGGGGTTTTTTTTGGTTTTTTTTTTCTCTGCTGGAGAAGCGGGATGGAGCCACGCCCAGGCTTTGGGCAACTGGAGGAATTTTGGGGGCAGAAAAGGTTCTGGAGTTGAAAGGAACCAACTCTGGGAGCTGCAGGAGGTTTGGGATCTGGGGAAGGTTTGGGAATTGCAGGAGTTTGGGATCTGGGGGCAGCTTTGGGACCTGCAGGAGTTTGGGATCTGGGGCAGGTTTGGGACCTGCAGGAGTTTTGGGATCTGAGGCAGCTTTGGGATCTGGGGCAGCTTTGGGACCTGCAGGAGGTTTGGGATTTGGGGCAGCTTTGGGACCTGCAGGAGCTTTGGGACCTGCAGGAGTTTTGGGATTTGGGGCAGCTTTGGGTTCTGGGGCAGGTTTAGGACCTGCAGGAGTTTGGGATCTGGGGGAGTTTTGGGATCTGGGGCAGGTTTAGGACCTGCAGGAGTTTTTGGGACATGCAGGAGTTTTGGGATCTGAGGCAGGTTTGGATCTGAGGCAGGTTTGGGATCTGGGGCAGGGTTTGGGATCTGCAGGAGCTTTGGGACCTGCAGGAGATTTGGGATCTGGGGCAGCTTTGGACCTGCAGGAGCTTTGGGACCTGCAGGAACCACACCACGTGCTGGAGCTGGGAGCTTGGAGGTGTTTTGGGAACCAGAGCGATTTGGGAACTCCCAGAGGAAATTTGGCCGCGCGGCCGAAGCATCGGGGAGAGTTTTGGCAACGGGAGAGGAGTTTGGGGAGAATTTTGGGGAATTCGGGGGGCGTTCCGGCAGCCCCCGGCCTCCCCCTGCCCTGCTCCTCTGTCCAGGTCCAGCATCTGGACAGAGGAATTTTGGGAATTTTGGATGGAAAATGTTTTTTTCCACACTCCTGGCCACGTCTCCTCCTCTTCCTTCTGTCCTTCCTCCTCCTCCTCTTCCTCTTCATCCTCCTCCCGCTCTTGGAGGAACCTCAACTCCCACCCTTCTCTTCCTCCCCTGCTCTTCTTCCTCCCTCATGGAGACCCCAAAGCCCTCTTGCTACTCCTCTTCCTCTTTCTCCTCATCCTCTTCTTTGGGGGATCTCCCTCTCCTCTCTTGCTCGGCTTCCTTCCACTTCGTGAGATGTCCCTCCTCCTCCTCCTCAGATCTTCCTCCTCCTCTTCCTCCTCCTCCTCAGATCTTCCTCTTCCTCCTCAGATCTTCCTCCTCCTCCTCCTTCTGGCCTTTCCTCCTCCTCCTCAGATCTTCCTCCTCCTCCTCCTTCTGGCCTTCCTCCTCCTCCTCAGATCTTCCTCCTCCTCCTCCTTCTGGCCTTCCTCCTCCTCCTCAGATCTTCCTCTTCCTCCTCAGATCTTCCTCCTCCTCCTCCTTCTGGCCTTCCTCCTCCTCCTCAGATCTTCCTCCTCCTCTCCTCTCCTCCTCCTCCTTCTGTCCTTCCTCCTCCTCCTCAGATCTTCCTCTTCCTCCTCCTCCTCAGATCTCTCTCCTCCTCCTCAGATCTCTCTCTTTCCTCCTCAGATCTTCCTCTTCCTCCTCCTTCTGGCCTTCCTCCTGGTGAGATCTTCCTCTTCTCCTCTCCTTCCTCCTCCTCACAAGATCCTCCCCTCCTGCTCCTCTTCCTCTTCACGAGACCTTCCCCCACCTCCTCCTCCCCTTCCTAGGGGACATCTTTCCCTCCCACCTTCCTCCTCCTCCTCCCATCCTGCCTTCCTCCTTCATCCTCCTCAGATCTTCCTCCTCCTTGTGAGATCTTCCTCTTCTCCTCTCCTTCCTCCTCCTCCTTCTATCCTTCATCCTCCTGGTGAGATCTCCCTCCTCCTCCTCAGATCTTCTCCTCCACCCCTTCCTAGGGAGATCTTTTCCCTCCCACCTTCCTCCTCCTCCAATCCTTGCCCTTCCTCCCTCCTCCTCCCTGGTGAGATCTTTCTCTTCTCTCCTTCCTCCTCCTCCTTCTGTCCTTCCTCCTCCTGGTGAGATCTTCCTCCTCCTTGTGAAATCTTCCTCCTCCTCCTCAGATCTTCCTCCTCCTGGTGAGATCTTCCTCTTCTCTCCTTCCTCTCCTCCTTCTGTCCTTCCTCTTCCTGGTGAGATCTCCCTCCTCCACCTCAGATCTTCTTCCCTCCCTTCCTAGGGAGATCTTTTCCCTCCCACCTTCCTCCTCCTCAATCCTTGCCCTTCCTCCCTCCTCAGATCTTCCTCCTCCTCCTTCTGTCCTTCCTCCTCCTTGTGATATCTTCCTTCTCCTCCTCAGATCTTCCTCCCCCTCCTCCTCAGATCTTCCTCCTCCTCCTCCTTCTGTCCTTCCTCCTCCTGGTCAGATCTTCCTCTTCTCTCTTTCCTCCTCCTCCTTCTGTCCTTCATCCTCCTGGTGAGATCTTCTTCTTTTCCTCTCCTTCCTCTTCCTCCTCAGATCTTCTCCTCCTCCTCCTCCTGAAATCTCCCTCCTCCTCCTCCTCCTCAGACTTCCTCCCCCCTTCCTAGGGAGATTCTCTTCCCCTCCCGTGCCCTTCCTCCCTCCTCCCTCCTCCTCCTCCTCACCATGAAGAGGTCGAAACTCCTCCTCGTGCCGGGCGATCATCTGATTCACCGTCTCGTCATCGGGCACCTCGTCCTCCTCCTGGGGAAAAACCCAAATCCCGGGGCGGGGAGGGGGGGTTCAGCCGCTGCCCCCCGGCTCGGGCCCCCTCCCCGAGACCCCCGTCCGTCCGTCCGTCCGTCCGACGCTCTGGCTGCCTCCCCACGGCTCGGGGACCTTCCTTCCTTCCTTCCTGGGGGTTTTTGGGGGGCCTGGAGCTCCCCTGAGCTGCCGACTGAGCCCCGGTTCGGGCGCTGCGGGCTCCTTCGGGGGGCGACTTCAATTTTGGGGTTTTTTTGGCTCTTTTTCACTTCTTTTTGGGGGCAATTTCAATTTTTTTTTCTAATTTTTTGGGGTTTTTTTTTGCTTTTTTCACTTCTTTTTGGGGGCAATTTCCATTTTTTTTGGATTTTTTGGGGTTTTTTTTGGCTTTTGTTGGCTTGTTTTGGGGCAATTTCCATATTTTGGTTTTTTGGAGTTTTTTTGGCTTTTTTGCTTGTTTTTGGGGGCAATTTCAATTTTTTGGGGGGAGGGGTTTTGGCCTTTTTTTGGGGGGCAATTTCCATTTTTTTTGGATTTCTTGGGTTTTTTTGGCTTTTTTTTCACCTCTTTTTGGGGGCAATTTCCATTTTTTGGGGTTTTTTGGGGGGTTTTTTTGCTTTTTTTGCTTGTTTTTGGGGGCAATTTCCATTTTCTTTCTAATTTTTGGGGGTTTTTTTGGCTTTTTTTTGCTTGTTTTGGGGGCATTTCTTTTTTTTTTTGGTTTTTGGGGTTTTTTTGGCTTTTTTTCACTTGTTTTTGGGGGCAATTTCCTTTTTTTTTGGTTTTTTGGAGTTTTTTTGGCTTTTTTCGCTTGTTTTTGGGGGCAATTTCCATTTTTTTTTGATTTTTGGGGGTTTTTGGCTTTTTTTTTCACCTCTTTTTGGGGGCAATTTCCATTTCTTTTCTAATTTTTGGGGGGGTTTTTTTGCTTTTTTTTGCTTGTTTTTGGGGCAATTTCCTTTTTTTTGGTTTTTTGGGGTTTTTTTCGCTTGTTTTTGGGGGCAATTTCCATTTTTTTGGCTTGTTTTGCTTGTTTTTGGGTTTCTCAGCACGTTTGGATTGTTTTGGGGTGATTTAAATTTTTTGGGGGGTTTTTGGGTGGTTTCTCAGAGTTTTGATCATTTTTGGGGGTGATTTCAATCTTTTTTTTGGTTGTTTTTTGGGGGGCGATTTCAATAATTTTTTTTTTGCTTGTTTTGGCTTGTTTTCGGGAGCGATTTCAATTTTGTTTTGGTTTGGTTTTTTTTTGCTTTTTTTGGGGGTGATTTCAAATTTTTTTCCTTTTTTTTGGCTTTTTTGGGCTTGTTTTGGGCAGTTTTCCCAGAGTTTGGATCGTTTTGGGGGCGATTTCAATTTTTGGGGTGTTTTTTTTGGCTTTTTTCTTCTTTTTTTTGGGGGGGGTGGTTTCTCATCGAGTTTGGATCATTTAGGGGCAATTTCATTTTTTTTTTCCTCTTTTTGATTTTTTTGGCTTGTTTTTGGGCGGTCTATCAGCGTTTTGATCATTTTGGGGGACGATTTAAATTTTTTTTCCTTTTTTTTTTCTTTTTTTTGGGTGGTTTTTCAGCATTTTGATCGTTTTGGGAGCAATTTCAATTTTTTGGGGGTTTTTTTTGGCTTTTTTCTTCCTTTTTTTGGGTGGTTTCTCATCAAGTTTGGATCATTTAGGGGCAATTTCAATTTTTTTGGGGGGGGGTTCCTTTTTTTGGCTTGTTTTTGGGGGCAATTTCCATTTTTTGGGGTTTTTTTGGCTTTTTTTTGGCTTGTTTCGGGGCGGTTTCTCAGCCTTTTGATAATTTTTGGAGCAATTTCAATATTTTTGGGTTTTTTTTCCTTTTTTTGGGTGGTTTCTCATCGAGTTTGGACCATTTAGTGGCAATTTCAATTTTTTTTCTCTTTTTGGTTATATTTTCCTTTTTTTTTGGGTGGTTTCTCAGCGTTTTGATTGTTTTTTGGGCCATTTCAATTTTTTTTCCTTTTTTTTGGCTTTTTTCGCTCATTTTTGGGCAGTTTCAGCTTTTTTTGCTCAGGTTTTAGGCTGTTCCTGTGGGGGTTTTTATGTTTTTTTCCTCATTTTGGGGTGTTTCAAACACCTATTTCCTCTTTCATTTTTAATTTTTTTTTGATATTTCAGCTCATTCCAGGTGTTTTCAATACCTATTTTCTCATTTTTATTTATTTTTGGTATTTCAGCTCATTTCAGGGCGTTTTTAGCCATTTTTTTCAACATTTCCGTGTCCTTTTTCCCTCTTTCCAGGGCAGTTTTAATTCCTTCCGAGGGGGCTTTCACCACAATTTCCTTTATTTAAAACTTTTCTCATTTTCTGCCATTTTTACTCTTTTTTTCTTGCAGCTCATTTTGCCCTTTCCAGCAGTTTCTTCCCCTTTTTTTGGCTCAATTCGAAGTCTTCTGTAGCTTTTTTTTTTTTTTGCTCATTTTCCCTGATTTTGGGCAACTTTATCTCATTTTTTGGCACTTTCAGGTCGTTTTTAACCCAATTCTGGCATTTTCAGCCCTTTCCAGTCAGGGTTTTTAACTCGTTTTTGCAACTTTCAGGCCCTTTTGGCTTTTTTTTTTTTTTTTCAGGTGGATTTTAACTCATTTTTTGGCCGTTTTCGGGCTTTTTCTCTTTTTTTTTTCATTTTTTTTTCATTTTTTTTCATTTTTTTTTTCATTTTTTTCATTTTTTTTTCTTTTTTTTTCATTTTATTTTCATTTTTAGCCCTTTTTGGTCTCACTTTTCACCTCATTTTTAGCACTTTCGGTCTCATTTTAACTCCCTCCTGGCACTAACTCACTTTTGGCCGGTTTTTTTTCCCAGTTCTGTCACTTTTAAGCCATTTCAATGTTATTTTTGGCGCTTTCAGGCCGTTTTTTTTAAGCCACTTTTTGCCTTTTTTCCAACACTTGATTTTTGGCATTTCCAGGCTGGTCCCAACTCACTTTTTGGCTCTTTCAGGTCGTTTTAAATCTCAAAATTTGCACTCTCAGGCTGTTTTAAATTCATGTTTCAAATCTCATTTTTTCTCTATTCCCAGGTCCCTTTCAGCCATTTTAATCTCATTTTTCCCTATTCCCAAGGCCCCTTTTTGGGCCATTTTAATCTCATTTTTTTCACTATTCCCAGTTCACCTTTTGAGCCATTTTTAATCTCATTTTTCCCTATTCCCAACGCCCCTTTTCAAACCATCTCAAACATTTTGATTAAAAAAAAATTGCTTTTTGAGCCATTTCGAGCCGTTTCAAATCTCTTTTTTTTCCCTATTCCCCAGGCCCCTTTTGGGCCATTTTAATCTCATTTTTTTCCCTATTCTTACCAAATCTTTATTTTTTTTCCTTATTCCCAGGCTCCCCTTTGAGCCATTTGGAATCTCGTGGTTTTTTTTCAAATATTTTTTCGCTCTTTGAAAAAAAATAAAAATTGCTTTTTGAGCCATTTCGAGCCATTTCAAATATCTTTTTTTTCCCTAGTCCCAGGCTCCTTTGAGCCATTTTAATCTCAATTTTTCCTCTATTCCCTGGCCCCTTTTGAGCCATTTTAATCTCATTTTTTCCCCTATTCTTACCAATCATTTTTTTCCTTACTCCCAGGCTCCCCTTTGAACCATTTCAAATCTCGTTTTTTTCTCAAATATCTTTTCGCTCTTTGAAAAAAAAAAAAAAAATTGTTTTTTTGAGCCATTTCGAGCCGTTTCAAATCTCTTTTTTTTCCCTATTCCCAGGCTCCTTTGAGCCATTTTAATCTCATTTTTTCCCTATTCCCAGGACCCTTTTGAGCCATTTTATATCTCATATTTTTCCTATTCCAGTTCCCATTTCAGCCATTTCAAATCTCTTTTTTTCTCTATTCCCAGGCCCCTTTGAGCCGTTTTAATTTCATTTTTTCACTATTCCCATCAAATCTTTTTTTCCCTATTCCAGGCTCCATTTGAGCCATTTCAAATCTCGTTTTTTTCTCAAGTATTTTTTCGCTCTTTGAAAAAAAAATAAAAAAATTGATTTTTTGAGCAGTTTCCGAGCTATTTATCCACCTCTTTTTTTGTTGTTTTTCGCTATTTTTTTCCTCTTTTTTTTTTTTTTGCTATTTTTTTTTCCCTTTCTCTCTGTCTTTCTCTCTCTCTCTGGTTTCCTGTCCCCTCAGCCTGGGGGGGCTTGGGGTTGGGTGGGCTGCGGGTCCCTCCCTGCCTGGTGGGCGCGGCGGCGGTGGCCGAGGAGGATTGAATGGGCAGTGGAGACTGAAACGACCCCGCTCACCTTTAGAGGTGCTTCCTCCGACTCAGCGCCCAGGCACAGGGAGGAGGCAGCGTGGGGGAAGCTGCCACTGCCCGCGCTCTGTCTGCTCTGTGGATAAACACACAGGGGGGATTTTTCAGTCTCCAGGGCTGTCTCAATCCTTGCTTTTGTTTTTTTTTTTTTTTCTTTTTTTTTTCTTTTTTTTTTTTTTTTTTTAACTCCCCCGACGCTAACGAACTCCCGAAAAAATAATTTTCCGAAACGAGCCTCTCTCTGGTCATGCTTCTTTATCCTGGCTTCTCTTTTTTCTTGGGGGGGGTTTGGTTTTGTTGGGTTTTTTTTCTTTTTTTTTTTAATTAAAAAAATCATCCTCCTCCTTTTCTCTCTCTGACTCCTCCTCCTGACCCCCACAAAAAAAAAAAAAATTAAAAAATTAAAAAAAAATTAAAAATTTTTTCCCTCCCCAGCCAGGAACTCCTGCTCTCCGGCCCTCACCTCATCCTGCTCCTCGTGCTCCAGGATGGCCTGGAGGAAGGCCCGGCGCTCGTGGCTGGAGGATTTCTGGTCGAACATCCCGGCCTGGATCACCTTCTGGTCCACGTTCAGCTTGTACTTGGCGGCCGCCAGGATCTTCTCCTCCACGCTGTTGACGGTGCAGAGCCGCAGCACCCGCACCTCGTTCTGCTGCCCGATGCGGTGCGCCCGGTCCTGGGCCTGCAGGTCCTGGTGGGAAGGGGGCAGCGATAGCAATGGGCTCAGAAAAAAAAAATAAAAACCCCGTTTTTGTCCTCAAAATCGGCGGGTGGAGACGTGGGATGAGGCCTGAGGGCGTTCAGTGATTCCTGAGGATGATGGAGGTAGCCATGCGGGGACAGGATCGCCAGGACTACATAAAATCCTGTGGGATTTATTCCCGATCCTGTGGGATTTATTCCCAATCCCAATCCACTTTGGCCAAAGAGTCCTCAAAACCCTGTTTTTGTCCTCAAAATCCACAGGGATGATGTGGGATGAGGCCTGAGGGCATTCAGTGATTCCTGAGGATGACTGACTGACCATGTGGCGAAAGGATCGCCAGAACAAAAATCCTGTGGGATTTATTCCCAATCCACATTGGCCAAAGGGTCCTCAAAACCCTGGTTCTGTCCTCAAAATCCACGGGTGGAGATGTGGGATGAGCCCTGAGGACATTCAGTGATTCCCAAGGATGACTGACTGACCATGTGGCAACAGGATCACCAGAACTAAAATCCTGTGGGATTTATTCCCAATCCACGTTGGCCAAAGGGTCCCCAAAACCCTGGTTTTGTCCTCAAAATCCATGTGTGGAGATGTGGGATGAGGCCTGAGGACATTCAGCGATTCCCAAGGATGACTGAGGTGGCCGTGTGGTGACAGGATCACCAGAACTAAAATCCTGTGGGATTTACTCCCAATCCACGTTGGCCAAAGGGAATTAAAATCCTGTGAGATTTATTCCCAATCCGCGTTGGCCAAAGTGTCCCCAAAACCCTGGTTTTGTCCTCAAAATCCACAGAGATGATGTGGGATGAGCCCTGAGGGCGTTCAGTGATTCCTGAGGATGATGGAGGTGGCCGTGTGGTGACAGGATCGCCAGAACTAAAATCCTGTGGGATTTATTCCCAATCCACGTTGGCCAAAGGGTCCCCAAAACCCTGGTTTTGTCCTCAAAATCCACGGGTGGAGATGTGGGATGAGGCCTGAGGCTGTCCAACAATTCCCAAGGATGACTGAGGTGGCCATGTGGTGACAGGATCACCAGAACTAAAATCCTGCGGGATTTATTCCCAATCCACGTTGGCCAAAGTGTCCCCAAAACCCTGGTTCTGTCCTCAAAACCCACAGATGGAGATGTGGGATGAGGCCTGAGGGCGTTCAGTGATTCCTGAGGATGATGGAGGTGGCCGTGTGGTGACAGGATCACCAGAACTACGTAAAATCCTATGGGATTTATTCCCAATCCTGTGGGATTTATTCCCAATCCCAATCCACTTTGGCCAAAGCGTCCTCAAAACCCTGTTTTTGTCCTCAAAATCCACAGAGATGATGTGGGATGAGGCCTGAGGGCGTTCAGTGATTCCTGAGGATGACTGACTGACCATGTGGCGAAAGGATTGCCAGAACAAAAATCCTGTGGGATTTATTCCCAATCCACGTTGGCCAAAGGGTCCTCAAAACCCTGGTTTTGTCCTCAAAATCCACAGATGGAGATGTGGGATGAGGCCTGAGGACGTTCAATGATTCCCAAGGATGACTGAGGTGGCCATGTGGTGACAGGATCACCAGAACTAAAACTGAGTCAATCGGCTGAGTTTTGGATTGGCCAGCTGGCTTTTGGGTCAGTCAGTGGGATGGGGCAGTGTTGGCCAAAGTGTCCCCAAAACCCCGGTTTTGTCCTCAAAATCCACAGGGATGATGTGGGATGAGGCCTGAGGGCGTTCAGTGATTCCTGAGGATGACTGACTGACCACATTGTGAAAGGATCACCAGAACTAAAATCCTGTGGGATTTATTCCCAATCCACATTGGCCAAAGCATCCCCAAAACCCTGGTTTTGGCCTCAAAATCCGCGGGTGGAGATGTGGGATGAGGCCTGAGGGCGTTCAATGATTCCCAAGGATGAGTGAGGTGGCCGTGTGGTGACAGGATCACCAGAACTAAAATCCTGTGGGATTTATTCCCAATCCACGTTGGCCAAAGGGTCCCCAAAACCCTGGTTCTGTCCTCAAAATCAACAGGGATGATGTAGGATGAGGCTTGAGGGCGTTCAGTGATTCCTGAGGATGACTGAGGTGACCATGTGGCGACAGGATCACCAGAACTACGTAAAATCCTGTGGGATTTATTCCCAATCCGCGTTGGCCAAAGCGTCTCCAAAACCCTGGTTCTGTCCTCAAAACCTGCAGGGATTCCCCAGGACGATGGGGATGTGGCGATGGGATCACCAGGACCGTGCAAATCCTGTGGGGTGGGGCAAGAGTTGCAAGGAGGGTCCCCAAAACTCCCGTTTTTGTCCTCAAAATCCATGGGTGGAGATGTGGGATGAGCCCTGAGGGATCACCAGGGATCACAAGGATTCAGTGACGGGATTATGGAGGCCCCGTGGGAAGGGGCAGCGTTGGCCAAGAGCTGCCAAAATCTCACTTTTAGCACCCCAAGGGTTCTCCAAGATCCCGAAGAAATGTGGGAATTTGGGTCACGGGGTCGTTTGGGACCCTGCACGTCCTGGAGGAAACGGCCGCGTTGGCCAAGAGATGCCAAAAAACCCCTCAAATAAACCACGGGAGAGATGTGGGATGCACCACAAGGAGTTCAGGGATCCCCCCAAGGATTTATGGGAATTTGGGTAAACTGGACCCACCAGGACCCCAAGGAACAAGATTCCTGTGGGAAGGAGCAGCATCAGTTGAGGGGGTCCCAAAAACCCTGTTTTTATCCTCAAAGACAACAGGACGGGCTCCAGCAATCCCAGAGGATGACGGGAATTCCAGAATGGGAGCACTGGTCCCTCTGAGACAGAGGGTGCAGGGAAAACCCGGCTGCAGCACTGGGATTTGGGGGTGGCTCAGTTGGGTTTTGGGTTGGTCAGCTGGATTTTGGGTCAATCAGTTGGGTTTTGGGTCAATCAGTTGGGTTTTGGGTCAATCAGTTGGGTTTTGGATCGGTCAGCTGAGTTTTGGATTGGTCAGCTGGGTTTTGGGTCAATCAGTTGGGTTTTGGGTCAATCAGTTGGGTTTTGGATCGGTCAGCTGAGTTTTGGATTGGTCAGCTGGGTTTTGGGTCAATCAGTTGGGTTTTGGGTCAATCAGTTGGGTTTTGGGTCAACCAGTTGGGTTTTGGGTCGGTCAGCTGGGCTTTAATGGGGTTTTGGATTGGTCAGTTGGGTTTTGGGTCAGTCAGTTGGGTTTTGTATCAATCAATTGGTTTTGGGTCGGTCAGCTGGGCTTTAATGGGGTTTTGGATTGGTCAGTTGGGTTTTGGGTCAGTCAGTTGGGTTTTGGGTCAGTCAGTTGGGTTTTGGGTCAATCAGTTGGGTTTTGGATTGGTCAGTTGGGTTTTGGATTGGTCAGTTGGGTTTTGGGTTGGTCAGTTGGGTTTTGGGTTAGTCAGTTGGGTTTTATATCAATCAGTTGGGTTTTGGATTGGTCAATTGGGTTTTGGATTGGTCAGTTCGTTTTTCGGTTGGTCAGTGGATTTTGGATTGGTCAGTTGGGTTTTGGATTGGTCAGCTGGGGGTTGTATCAATCAGTTGTGTTTCCTGTCAATCAGTTGGGTTTTGGATCGGTCAGTTGGGTTTTGGGTCAATCAGTTGGGTTTTGGGTCGGTCAGCTGGGCTTTGGATTGGTCAGTTCGGCTTTGGGTTGGTCAGTTGGGTTTTGTGTTGGTCAGCTGGGTTTTGGGTCAATCCCAGTTGGGTTTTGGGTCAATCAGTTGGGTTTTGGATTGGTCAGTTGGGTTTTGGATTGGTCAGCTGGGTTTGTTGGGTTTTGGATTGGTCAGTTGGGCTTTGGATTGGTCAGTTGGGTTTTGTATCAATCAGTTCGGTTTTTGATTGGTCAGTTGGGTTTTGGGTCAATCAGTTGGGTTTTGGATTGGTCAGTTGGGTTTTGTATCAATCAGTTCGGTTTTGGATTGGTCAGTTGGGTTTTGGGTCAATCAGTTGGGTTTTGGGTCAATCAGTTGGGTTTTTGTTTGGTCAGTTGGGCTTTGGGATGATTTTTGGCTCCGCTGCCTTTGGGTTGATCCTCAGGTCAACACATCAGGATTTGGGCGTCCCTTTGGAACCGGACCGACCCCAAAGCCGATTTTTGGGGCCCCTTTTCCCTCTCAGGGCTCCGTTCCGGGGCCGCTCTCGGGGCCGGCGCCTCCCGGCCGTACCTGGTGCGGGTTCCAGTCGCTGTCGAAGATGATGACGGTGTCGGCCGACTGCAGGTTGAGGCCCAGCCCGCCGGCCCGCGTGCTCAGCAGGAAGATGAAATACTCGGAGCCCGGCTCGTTGAAGGTCTTCAGCAACATCCCCCGGTCCTCCGCCTTGGTGGTCCCTGGAATCCCACAGGGGAGTCACGCCCGCCCCCCCAGGAGAGCTGGGGGGGGGTCCCCAAAATGGTTTCATTGGGAATGTGGGGACCTTTGGGAATGGGGGGGAGACCTTTCCCCCTGGAGGGGTCCCCAAAATGGTTTCATTGGGAATGGAGAGACCTTTCACCTGGGGGGGGTCCCCAGAATGGTTTCATTGGGAATGGGGAGCCCTCACACTTGGGAGGGTCCCCAAAACGGTTTTGTTGGGAATGGGGAGCTCTTTGGGAATGGGAGGAGCCCTTTCCCCCTGGGAGGGTCCCCAAAATGGTTTCATTGGGAATGAGGAGCCCCTTCTACTGGGAGGGGTCCCCAAAATGGTTTCCTTGGGAATGGGGGGAGCCCTTTCCCCCCAGTAGGGGTCCCCAAAATGGTTTCATTGGGAATGAGGAGGCCTTTGGGAATGGGGGGGAGACCTTTCCCCCCGGGAGGGTCCCCAAAATGATTTCATTGGGAATGGGGGGAGACCTTTGGGAATGGGGGGAGCCCCTTCCCCTTGGGACGGGTCCCCAAAACGGTTTCATCGGGAATGGGGGGAGCCCTTTCCCTCCAGGAAAGGTCCCCAAAACGGTTTTGTTGGGAATGGGGGGAGCCCTTTCCCCTCGGAATGGGGGTTCCTGTGTAAGGTTGGGCTGATTTTGGTAAAAAGATTTGGAAAAAGGAAGGGAAAAAGGGGCGGATCCTGCTCTGAGGTGCACCCCAAAAGTCGGGATTTTTTGGGAGCCGTTTTGGGGCTGTTTTCAGAGATCTCTGGGAGCCACGGGTCAGGTTTTTGCGCTCTTCATTCCTTTCGGAATCACGGAAGGATTTGGGTTGGGAGGGAGCTTAAAGCCCATCCTGTTCCGACTCAACCTCGCAATCCAACCCGTTAATTAATTAATCCAGATCTGTTTGAGTCACCTGGGAGGGAGTGCCCAGGGCCCTCCCCCAACCCCACAGGATCCCGGGATTAATCAGGAGATCAGCTGGAATGAAAGGGGAAAAACAGCAGCAGGCAATGAGGACGTGATATTCATCTCTGACATCCTGGTATCGATCTTGACATCGACATTTGACATCAATCAGTCTTTGATAAATTGATATCACCTTCAATTTCTTGGTATCAAAACTTAGAAGCATTGATATCGACCTCTGATATCTCGATATCAGCCTTGACATCGATATTTGACTTCAATCAGTCTTTGCTATCTTGATATCATCTTCAATTTCTTGATATCAAAACTTAGAAGCATTGATATCGACCTCTGATATCCTGATATCAGTCTTGACATTGATACTTCACATCAATCTTCTACAACATGATATCAGTCTTTGATATATTGATATCCTCTTCAATATCTTGATATCAAAACTTAGAAGCATTGATATTGACCTCTGATATCTCGATATCAGCCTTGACATCGATATTTGACATCAATCTTCCACAAAGTCTTCGACATATTGATATCATCATCAGTATCTTGATATCAAAACTTAGAAGCATTGATATCGACCTCTGATATCTCGATATCAGCCTTGACATCGATATTTGACATCAATCTTCCACAAAGTCTTCGATATATTGGTATCATCATCAGTATCTTGATATCAGAACTTAGAAGCATTGATATCAACCTCTGATATCCTGGTATCAGTCTTGACATTGATATCTGACATCAATCTTCTACAACATGATATCAGTCTTTGATAAATTGGTATCATCTTCAATTTCTTGATATCAAATCTTAGAAGCATTGATATCGACCTCTGATATCTCGATATCAGTCTTGACACTTGACATCAATCTTCTACAATGCGGTATCAGTCTTTGATAAATTGATATCATCTTCAATTTCTTGATATCAAAACTTGGAAGCATTGATATCGACCTCTGATATCTTGATATCAGTCCTGACATCGATATTTGACACCAATCTTCTACAATGTGTTATCAGTCTTCAATATATTGATATCATCTTCAGTATCTTGATATCAAAAATTAAAAGCATTGATATCGACCTCTGATATCCTGATATCAGTCTTGACACTGATACTTGACATCAATCTTTGATAAATTGATATTTGATAATTGATCTTAAATATCTTGATATCAAAACTTAGAAGCATTAATATCGACCTCTGATATCTCGATATCAGTCTTGACATCGATATCTGACATGAATCTTCTACAATGTGATATCAGTCTTCGATAAATTGGTATCATCTTCAATTTCTTCATATCAGAACTTAGAAGCATTGACATCAACCTTTGATATCTTGGTATCAGTCTTGACATCGATATCTGACATCAATCAGTCTTTGATATATTGATAAAATCATCAATATCTTGATATCAAAACTTAGAAGCATTGGTATCGACCTCTGATATCCTGATATCAGTCTTGACATTGATACTTGACATCAATCTTCTACAACGTGGTATCAAGCTTTGATATATTGATATCATCTTCAACTTCTTGATATCAAAGCTTAGAAACATTGATATCGATCTCTGATACCTCGGTATTAGTCTTGACATCAATATCTGACATCAATCAGGCTTTGATATATTGATATAATCTTCAATTTCTTGATATCAAAACTTAGAATCATTGATATCGACCTCTGATATCTCAATATCAGTCTTGACAGAAACCTTGATCTTGGTATCTTTAATGCTGATCTTGATCCAAACCTTGATATGGATTGTTCTGTTGATATCTCAATATCGATGTCTCGATACACATCTTGCAATCTGGATATCAAGATACCGATCTTGAAACCTTGATATCAACCTTGAAACCTTGATATCAACCTTGAAACCTTGATATCGACCTTGAAACCTTGATATCAATCTTGAAACCTTGATATCAATCTTGAAACCTTGATATCGACCATGAAATCTTGGTATCGATCTTGATATCAATCTCGATGTCTTTGATGATCTTGATATAAATACTGATATCAATCTTGATATAAATCCTGATATTAACTTTGATAATATCAGGTTATTGATACTGATATTGATATTATTATTGACACTGATATCAGTTGTGCTATCTCAACATCTTGATATTGACCTCACAATCTAGATATTGAGACACTGATATCTGAAATCCTGATGCCAACCTTGATCCAAACCTCGATATCAATCCAACTACTGATGTCTCAATATCGATGTTTCCATATTGATCACACAGCCTGGATATCAAGACATCGATCTTCATCAATTAATTGATAGCTTATCTGCCTTCCTCCCTTGATATGACATTTATCTCCATATCTTCACATCTATTTCAACACCTTCACAGCTTTCACTGATTTATCTTTGTAATTTGATGGCTTTTTATTTTTATATTTTTATATCTTCACGTTCCTCAGCATCTTTTCCGTCCAGCCCAACGTCTTCGTTTCTTTACATCTCGAGACCTTCCTTGACGTCTTAAACCTTCAGCTCCACCTCGACCAGGGTTGACCCACTGGTTCCACCAGCCCCTGAGGGGCACCGCTGACCCTTGGGGGGCACCGCTGACCCCCTCACCCCCCACCCCAGGGGACACTCACCGTCCAGCCTGAGGTATTTGAAGCCACGGTAAGCGAAGTAATCCTCCATGATGGTCATGAGGGAGGTCATCTGGCAGAAGAGCAGCACCTTGTGGTTGGTGGCCCGGAGCTTGGGCAGGATCCGGTCCAGGAGCTCGAACTTCCCGGAGGCACGGTATAAATCCAGCCTGGGGTGGAGAAAAAAAATGGGAGGAAAAATGGGATTTGAGGCCCAAAATGTGGTGTCTCCTCCATGCCCCCCTTGCTGGGATCATCTGGCTGCCTTGGGGTGGGGATGGTTCAGCCTCCACCCCTAGAAATTGTTTTGGGGTTTGGAAATCCACAGATCTCTCCATTGGTGATCCCCCAAAAGTCCTGACTCACCCCTGCACGATCCCGCCTGTGAACCCCAAGTGCTCCGAGAAGGATTCCTGAAACCAAGAGGAGAAATGGTCAGAAACCAGCAGAAACCGGCCCAAAAAATCTGGTTTATCCCTTTTTTTTTTTTGGCTCATGCCTGGGTTAGGTTTATCCCTGTTTGGGCTTATCCCCATTAGGGTTATCCCTGGTTTTGGTTTATATCTTTGTTGTAAACCCCGTCGGGTTTATCTCTTTTTTTTGTGGCTCATCCCTGGCTTTCCTGGGTTTAACCCTGTCGGGATTATCCCTTTTTTTTCCCTGGGTTTAACCCTGCTGGGTTTAATCCTTCTTTTTCCTGGGTTTAACCCCATTGGGTTTATCCCTTTTTTTTCCTGGGTTTAACCCCATTGGGTTTATCCCTTTTTTTTGCTCATCCTTGCCTTCCCTGGGTTTAACCCCGCTGGGTTTATCCCTTTTTTTTCCTGGGTTTAACTCTTTTGGGTTTATTCCTTTATTTTTTTGGCTCATCCCTGCCTTTCCTGGGTTTAACCCTGTGGGGTTTATCCCCTTTTTCTTCCTGGCTTTAAAGCTGTGAGGTTTATCCCTGTTTGGGTTCATCCCTTTTTTTCCCCTGGCTTTAACCCCGTTGGGTTTATCCCCGTTGGGTTCATCCCTGTTTGGGTTCACCCCTGTTTGGGTTCATCCCTGGCTTTCCTGGCTTTAACCTCGTGGGGTTTATCCCTGTTTGGGTTCATCCCTTGTTTTTCCCTGGCTTTAACCCCGTTAGGTTCACCCCTGTTTGGGTTCATCCCTTGTTTTTCCCTGGCTTTAACCCCGTTGGGTTCACCCCTGTTTGGGTTCATCCCTGTTTGGGTTCATCCCTGTTTGGGTTCATCCCTTTTGTTTCCTGGTTTTAACCACATTGGGTTTATTCCTGTTTGGGTTCACCCCTTGTTTTTCCCTGGCTTTAACCCTGTTGGGTTCACCCCTGTTTGGGTTCATCCCTTTTTTTCCCTGGTTTTAACCCCGTGGGGTTTATCCCTGTTTGGGTTCACCCCTGTTTGGGTTCACCCCTGTTTGGGTTCATCCCTGTTTGGGTTCATCCCTGTTTGGGTTCATCCCTTTTTTTCCCTGGTTTTAACCCCATTGGGTTTATCCCTGTTTGGGTTCACCCCTGTTTGGGTTCATCGCTGTTTGGGTTTATCCCTGTTTGGGTTCATCCCTTGTTTTATGCTGGCTTTAACCCCGTGGGGTTTATCCCTGTTTGGGTTTATTTCTGTTTGGGTTCATCCCTTTTTTTACCCTGGCTTTAACCCCGTTGGGTTTACCCCTGTTTGGGTTCATCCCTGTTTGGGTTCATCCCTGTTTGGGTTCACCCCTGTTTGGGTTCATCCCTGTTTGGGTTCATCCCTGTTTGGGTTCACCCCTGTTTGGGTTTAACCCTGTTTGGGTTCATCCCTGTTTGGGTTTATCCCTCTTTGGGTTCATCCCTCTTTGGGTTCATCCCTGTTTGGGTTTACCCCTGTTTGGGTTTATCCCTCGTTTTTCCCTGGCTTTAACCCCGTGGGGTTTATCCCTGTTTGGGTTCATCCCTGTTTGGGTTCATCCCTGTTTGGGTTTAACCCTGCTGGGTTTATCCCTTTTTTTCCTGGCTTTAACCCTGTGGGGTTCATCCCTGTTTGGGTTCACCCCTGTTTGGGTTCATCTCTGTTTGGGTTTAGCCCTGTTTGGGTTCACCCCTGTTTGGGTTTATCCCTGTTTGGGTTCACCCCTGTTTGGGTTCACCCCTGTTTGGGTTCACCCCTGTTTGGGTTCATCTCTGTTTGGGTTCATCCCTTTTTTTCCTGGCTTTAACCCCGTGGGGTTTATCTCTGTTTGGGTTTATCCTGTTTGGGTTTATCCCTGTTTGGGTTCATCCCTGTTTGGGTTCATCCCTTTTTTCCCTGGCTATAACCCCATTGGGTTCATCCCTGTTTGGGTTTATCCCTGTTTGGGTTCATCCCTGTTTGGGTTCATCCCTGTTTGGCTTTAACCCCATTGGGTTTATCCCTGTTTGGGTTCATCCCCCCTGGATTTTCCCCCCATCTCCCCGGGGCCCGGCCCCACCTCGATGTGCTGGAACATGTAGGGGTGGTTGCAGATCTTGCGCAGCTGCATGATGGTGTTCATCAGCGTCTTGGTGCCGCCTTTGCCCTGCCAGGAACAATTCCAAAAAAAAAGTTAAAAAAACCCCTGAGATCACCTTCCTCTGCCAGCCCAGCATTCCCAGGAAATGTTTGGGAACATCCCCTGGGAGCTCACAGATCAGGGACGTCAAAATAAATTAATGTTTAATGATTTTTTTTTTTTATGATCGTTTTCATGGGTTTTTTTATGATTGCTTTCATGGGTTTTTTATGATTGTTTTCATGATTTTTTTTATGATGGTTTTAATATTTTTATGATTGCTTTAATGATTTTTCTTATTGTTTTAATGATTTTTAATGATTGTTTTAATGATTTTTAAATTATTTTTAATGATTTTTTAATGATTGTTTTATGATTTTTTTAATGATTGTTTTAAAGATTTTTTTATGATTGTTTTAATTTCCTGCTAATGGGCCACTAAGACTTATCTTCACCTAATGAATGGCTCATTAAGGATTATCTCATGCTAATGGGTCATTAAGGATTATCTCCCCCTAGTAGGTCACTAAGGGTTACCTTCTGCTAATGAGTCATTAAGAGTTATCTCCTGCTAATGGGTCATTAAGGGTTATCTCCTGATAATGGGCCATTAAGGGTTATCTGCTGCTAATGGGCCATTAAGGCTGACCAATGACAGGACACATTCCATCATCCCAGAGATGCTCCACCCAGTGGGAGGAGCCAACCATTCCCACCTGGATAAAAACTGAGACGCAGGAACACCAGGGATCTGGTTCCACCGGATTCCCGGAGGGAGAGCCGACCCTTCCCACCATCACTGGACCCTCCTCACCATCCCTGGACCCTCCTCACCATCCCTGGACCCTTCTCACCATCCCTGGACCCTCCTCACCATCCCCGGACCCTTCTCACCATCCCCGGACCCTCCTCACCATCACCGGACCCTTCTCACCATCCCTGGACCCTTCTCACCATCACCGGACCCTTCTCACCATCACTGGACCCTCCTCACCATCACTGGACCCTTCCCACCATCACCAGACCCATTTTTTTCTCTCAGGATCATCTCTACTCCAGCAGAACCACCTCTGCCACTCCAGGAAAATTTACTTCTGGGCTGCTCCCAACAGCCTGACCAACAGGGTGTCAGATTGTAGCTCTGACTCTGTTGGGGTTTCTAGGATTGTTTGGCTGTTTGTTTTACTGCTACATTTGTTAACATGCCTAGCAAAGAACCGTTATTCCCATTCCCAAATCTTTTGCCCGGAAGCCCCTTCATTGCAAAATCACAATTTGGAGGCGGTGAGGGGTTTTACATTCTCCATTCTGAGGGGAAACTCCAGCTTTCCCTCTCCTTCCAAACCAACACAATCACCCAAACACCTTTTGGTGGTGGAGACAAACCCTCCTCCCAACCACTCGGCATTCCCAGCACCTGATTCCCCCAAATCCCAAACCTTCTTGTCCTTCTCGGAGCCGTCGGTGAGGAGGACGCCCTTGGCCTGCATGTGCCGGTACAGGACCCGCTGCAGCGCCGACATGTCACACTTGATCACGTACTCGACCTGCCAGGACCCAACGGGGGGAGAGGGGAGTCACAGCTCAGCCAGGACCCAACAAGGGTGGGGGGAGTCACAGCCCAGCCAGGACCCAACAGGGTGGGGGAGTCACAGCCCAGCCAGGACCCAACAGGGTGGGGGGAGTCACAGCCCAGCCAGGACCCAATGGTGGGGGGAGTCACAGCCCAGCCAGGACCCAACAGGGTGGGGGGAGTCACAGCCCAGCCAGGACCCAACAGGGGTTGGGGGGAGTCACAGCCCAGCCAGGACCCAACAGGGGTTGGGGGGAGTCACAGCCCAGCCAGGACCCAACGGGAGTGGGGGGAGTCACGGCCCAGCCAGGACCCAACAGGGTGGGGGGAGTCACGGCCCAGCCAGGACCCAACAGGGGTGGGGGAGTCATGGCCCTGCCAGGACCCAATGGGAGGAGTCACAGCCCAGCCAGGATCCAACAGGGGTGGGGGAAGTCATGGCCCAGCCAGGACCCAACGAGGAGGGAGTCATGGTCCAGCCAGGACCCAACGAGGAGGGAGTCATGGCCCAGCCAGGACCCAACAGGGTGGGATTCATGGTCCAGCCCCTCTGGGGATGAAGCCACCAGTTCCCAGAGGGATCAAACCCAACTAACCTGGCTCAACCCAAGCTAGAGAGGGGTGAAACTCTGCCTTGCACGTTCCAGGATGGGGAAGAGCAGCTTGGAGAACCCACCCCACCAAATATTGGGGAAGATTGGGATGAACCCCAAAATCCCACTCTTAAGAACTCCCCTGGGATGGAGAAGAGCAGCTTGGAGAACCCCCCAACCCACCAAGTGCAGTCCAGGATGGTGAAGATTGAGATGGACCCCAAAATCCCACTCTAAGAACTCCCCCGGGATGGGGAAGAGCAGCATGGAGAACCTCCCACCCACCAAGTGCGGTCCAGGATGGGGAAGATTGGGATGGACCCCAAAATCCCACTCTAAGAACACCCCAAGCCCCCCCAGGTCCCTGAAGGATCGACCCAAACACCAGTTCAACCCAACCCAGCAACGATTCTGGAGTGGGATGAAGCTCCACGTGTGTATCCCCAGGATGGACCCCTCAAAAGTCACTTCCTGGGATGGGGAAAGGCCAGGGGGACCCTCCCAGTGTCACCTTTTCCGGGAGCTGAGCTTCCACCTCCTTCTTGAGGCGCCGGAGCAGGAAGGGCCGGAGCACCTTGTGCAGGCGGCGGATGATGAGGATTGTCTCCTCCTCGTTCAGGTCCACCTGGCCAGGGAAGGGAATTGCCACCAGGAATTGTCAGCAGAAATGGAATTGCGTGGACCCCCCCAAGGTCCCCAAAACAACATCAGGTCCTTCTGCTCCAAGAACCCCCTGAGCCTCAGTCCCTAGTGGGATCCATCAAATTTCCCATTTCCTGCATTTCCTATTTCCTGCATTTCCCGCATTTACCATTTCCCACATCCCACATTTCCTATTTCCTGCATTTCCCACTTCCTGCATTTCCTATTTCTTGCATTTCCCACTTCCCACATTTCCCACTTCCTGCATTTCCTATTTCCTACATTTCCAATTTCCTGCATTTTCCACTTCCCATATTTCCCACTTCCTGCATTTCCTATTTCCTGCATTTCCCTCTCTTGCATTTTACATTTCCTGCATTTTCAGTTTCCTGCATTTCCCGCATTTCCCACTTCCTGCATCTCCCACTTCCTGCATTTCCTGCATTTCCCATTTTCTGCATTTCCCACTTCCCACATTTCCCACTTCCTGCATTTCCTATTTCCTACATTTCCCATTTCCTGCATTTCCCAATTCCTGCATTTCCCACTTCCTCCATTTCCCTCTCTTGCATTTCTCATTTCCTGCATTTCCCATCTCCTGCATTTCCCACATTTCCCATTTCCTGCATTTCCCTCTCTTGCATTTCACATTTCCCGCATTTCCCACTTCCTGCATTTCCCACATTTCCCATTTCCTGCATTTCCCTCTCTTGCATTTCACATTTCCCGCATTTCCCACTTCCTGCATTTCCCATCTCCTGCATTTCCCACTTCCTGCATTTCCCATCTCCTGCATTTCCTGCATTTCCCATTTTCTGCATTTCCCACTTCCCACATTTCCTATCTCCTCCATTTCCCGCATTTCCCATTTCCTGCACCTCCCCCTCCCCGCACCTTCTCCCCGGTCATGGCGAAGGGCGCGTTGAACCACTGCTCGAAGGTGCTGCAGCTCTTGAAGATGGTGGGCAGCAGGAAGTTGAGGAGGGCCCAGAGCTCGGGGAGCTTGTTCTGCAGCGGGGTCCCGGTCAGCAGCAGCCGCCGCGGGGCCACGTAGTGCGTGTTGAGCACCTGGGTCAGCTTGCAGTGGTGGTTCTTCATCCGGTGCCCCTCGTCCACGATCATGTACTTCCAGCGGATCTGCGGGAGAGGGAAACCACCCGGGATCACAGAACTTCCAGGTTGGAAGAGACCTCCCAGATCATCGAGTCCAACCCGTGCTCCAACACCCACAGGAGCAGAGCTGGGAAGGGATAACGAGCTGGAGAGGGGTGATGAGTCTGAGGGATAATCAATAGAATGACAGAATTTCCAGGTTGGAAGAGACCTCCAAGATCATCGAGTCCAACCTGTGCTCCAACACCAAGAGGAGCAGAGCTGGGAAGGGATAACGAGCTGGAGAGGGGTGATGAGGCTGAGGGATAATCACAGAATGATGGAATTTCCAGGTTGGCAGAGACCTCCAAGATCATCGAGTCCATGCTCTAACAGCTCAACCAGACCATGGCACCCAGAGCCACCTCCAGGGATGGTGACTCCACCACCTCCCCAGGCAGCCCATTCAATGACTTTATCACTCTTCCTTGTGAAAAATTTCTTCCTCAAATCCTCACATCTCCCCAGGATCCCGCCCATCTCCGCTGCTCCTGAGATCCCAGGGGATCACCGTGCTCGGAATCCCCAGAAGAATCACAGAATTTCTAGGTTGGAAGAGACCTCCCAAGATCATAAAGTCCAACCCAGCTTTAACACCTCAACCAGACCATGGCACCAAGTGCCACCTCCAGGGATGGTGACTCCACCACCTCCCCATTCCAGAACTTTATCACTCTTCCTTGTGAAAAATTTCTTCCTCAGATCCTCACATCCCCCCGGGATCCTGCCCACCTCTGCTGCTCCTGGGATCCAAGGGGATCACCATGCTCGGAATCCCCAGGAATCACAGAATCACTGAATTTCCAGGTTGGAAGAGATCTTCAAGATTGAGTCCAACCCGTGCTCCAACACCAACAGGAGCAGAGCTGGGAAGGGATAACGAGCTGGAGAGGGGTGATGAGGCTGAGGGATAATCAATAGAATGACAGAATTTCCAGGTTGGAAGAGACCTCCAAGATCATCGAGTCCATGCTCTAACAGCTCAACCAGACCATGGCACCCAGAGCCACATCCAGGGATGGTGACTCCACCACCTCCCCATTCCAGAACTTTATCACTCTTCCTTGTGAAAAATTTCTTCCTCAGATCCTCACATCCCCCCGGGATCCTGCCCATCTCCACTGCTCCTGGGATCCCAGGGGATTCACCAAGATGGGAATCCAGGTGATCCATAATGGGATGGGAATCCAGGGGATCCACAGTGGGATGGGAATCCAGGGGATCCAAACCAAAATGGGAATCCAGGGGATTTACACTGGGATGGGAATCCAGGGGATTCACACTGGGATGGGAATTCAGGGGATTCACACTGGGATGGGAATCCAGGGGATTCACACCAAGATGGGAATCCAGGGGATCCACACCGGGATGGGAATCCAGGGAATCCCTGTACTGGAATGGGAATCCAGGGGATCCCTGTACTGGAATGGGAATCCTGGGATCCCGGTTTCCCTGAGGAGGAGGCCCTAACCCCTCAATTCCCAAATTTGGGATCTGGAGCATTACCCAAGCACTGTTCCATCGGCACAAGGCTCCACCCCACTCATCCTCCCCCCTGTGGCCATGGATCTGAACCCCCTTGGCAACATGAGTCTTGCCAGGCCCCAATTAATACTAATTAACGCTAATTATCCAAGGCATTTTTCACGAAAAGGGAACCACGTTATCTGACGGATCCCAAAATTAGGAGCAGGAATTCCACCTCAGCTTTGGCTGCGAGGAGGAGGAGGAGGAGGAGGAGGAGGAGGAGGAGGAGGAGGAGGAGGAGGAGGAGGAGGAAGAGACACTCCACTCATCCCCCCCCACGGCCATGGATCTGAACCCCCTTGGCAACACGAGTCTTGCCAGGCCCCAATTAATACTAATTAATGCTAATTATCCAAGGCATTTTTCACGAAAAGGGAACCACGTTATCTGACGGATCCCAAAATTAGGAGAAGGAATTCCACCTCAGCTTTGGCTGCGAGGAGGAGGAGGAGGAGGAGGAGGAGGAGGAGGAGGAGGAGGAGGAGGAGGAGGAGGAGGAGGCAGCACTCCACTCATCCTCCCCTCCACGGCCACGGATCTGAACCCCCTTGGCAACACGAGTCTTGCCAGGACCCAATTAAGACTAATTAACGCTAATCATCCAAGGCATTTTTCACGAAAAGGGAACCACGTTATCTGACGGATCCCAAAATTAGGAGAAGGAATTCCACCTCAGCTTTGGTTGAGAGGAGGAGGAGGAGGAGGAGGAGGAGAACAAGGAGGAGGAGGAGAACGAGGAGGAGGAGGAGAAAGAGGAGGAGGAGGAGGAGAAAGAGGAGAAAGAGGAGAAAGAGGAGAAAGAGGAGAAAGAGGAGAAAGAGGAGAAAGAGGAGAAAGAGGAGAAAGAGGAGGAGGAGAAAGAGGAGGAGGAGAAGGAGAAAGAGGAGGAGAAAGAGGAGGAGGAGGAGGAGAAAGAGGAGGAGAAAGAGGAGAAAGAGGAGGAGGAGCAGCTCCTACAGAGCCTCCAGGGAATAAACCACCAGGTTTTAGTACAAACAAGGCAGGGGGGGAGGATTTTCCTGTTTGCAGCATCGTGATTGGAAAAAAACCTCCGGGATCCAGCACTTCCCGGCCTCACCTTGGCCAGGATGTGCTTGTCCTTGATGATGTACTCGTAGGTGGTGAGCAGGACGTTGAATTTCCCGCTGCGGAGCTGCGGGACGAAGGCGCGGCGCGCCGCCGGAGAGCCCTGGGGGGAAGAATTCCAAGCTCAGGTGAGGAGGGAAAGGTCGTCTGGGGTTTTTTTTTTGCTGTTTAAAAACAGCAAAAGGAGTCTCTTTAAGGAAGTTTTTCTCAAGTCTCTTTAAGAAGTTTTTCTAAAGCTCTGTTTCAGCCTTCTGTGTTGGCCTTTTGCAATGGAGTCTCTCACCATTTTCATACCAACAACTTTTCTTATTATTGTAACTGTTCCTTCATATTCACGCTCTTCTCATAAAGAAGAGACTGTTGATGGACTGTTTTTCTCTGTTCCTCTCAATTTTTTTAAAGTTCTATTTCACCCTTCTGTATTTACCTTTTGCAATGGAGTCTCTCACCATTTTCACATCAACAGCTCATTGTTGTAACTGTTCCTCCATATTTACACTCTTCTCATAAGGAGGAGATTGTTGATGAGCTGTTGGGTTGCCCAGTGTGGTTGGAGAGGAAGATTTCCCTCCTCCAACCCATGGTCACTGCTGGAATTCTATAAATGTTAAAATTTGTCAATAAACCTTCTCTTTTCCACCTTAAACATCTCAGTGTGTGAGTGCTGTTTGTGTCGTGCTGCCACACTCAACATTCACACAATTCCAACAGCGACCGTGTGCTGCCCTGGTTTTTCTCTGTTCCTCTCTGTTTTTTTAAAGTTCTCTTTCAACCTTCTGATTGTTTCACTGTTGTTTTTCCGATTGTTTTTCTGATTGTTCACATTTTGCCATGGAGTCTCTCACCATTTTCACATCAACAGCTCATTGTTGTAACTGTTCCTCCATATTTACACTCTTCTCATAAGGAGGAGACTGTTGATGGGCTGTTGGGTTGCCCAGCGTGGTTGAAGAGGAAGATTTCCCTCCTCCAACCCATGGTGTCACTGCTGGAATTCTATAAATGTTAAAATTTGTCAATAAACCTTCTCTTATCTACCTTAAACATCTCAGTGTGTGAGTGCTGTTTGTGTCGTGCTGCCACACTCGACATTTACACAATTCCAACAGTGACCGTGTGCTGCCCTGGTTTTTCTCTGTTCCTGTTTTTTTAAAGTTCTCTTTCAACCTTCTGATTGTTTCACTGTTGTTTTTCCGATTGTTCTTCTGATTGTTCACATTTTGCAATGGAATCTCTCACCATTTTCACATCAACAGCTCATTGTTGCAACTGTTCCTCCATATTTACACTCTTCTCATAAGTAGGAGGCTGTTGATGGACTGTTGGGTTGCCCAGTGTGGTTGGAGAGAAGATTTCCTTTCTCCAATCCATGGTCGCTATTGGAATCCTAGAAATGTTAAAATTTGTAAACAAACCTCCTCTTTTCTGCCTTAAACATCTCAACGTGTAAGAATATTTACATTCTTCTCATAAGGAGGGGACTGTTAGATTGCCCAGTGTGGTTGGAGAGGAAGATTTCCTTCCTTCAACCCATGGTCACTGCTGGAATTCTATAAATGTTAAGGTCTGTAAATAAACTTTCCCCTTTTTCTGCCTCAAACATCTCCTTGTGTGGGTGTCAGGCAATTCCCAAGAGAGGAGGAGGAGGAGGGGTAGGAGGGGCTGTCACCCACAGGGAACAGCCAACGTGAGGAGGTTTGGGGAGGTCCCTGCTTCTCCTGGGTTACACCATCAGATGTGCCCAAGGGAAGTAATTCCACCACCATCCCCAGGAGCTGTTGAAACCATGGTGGGACAGTGGTTTTTTGGGGCTATCTGCCGTTAATGGGCCATCAAGGACCCATCCCATGACTCACAGAATGATTTCAGCCCATTGTGAGAGGCTCCGCCCAGGGGGAGGAGCCAAGCATTCCCACCTGGATATCATCTGGGATTTGGGACTGCACAGGGAGCCCTTACCCACTGGATTCCCTGAGGACAAGAGCCACCAGACCTTTGGCAGGTAACTCCCTCTGCGCTATCTCCTGTTAATGGGCCATCAAGGAGCCGTTACATGAATCAGCCCATTGTGAGAGGCTCCGCCCAGGGGGAGGAGCCAAGCATTCCCACCCGGATATCATCTGGGATTTGGGACAGCAGCCTTTTTACCCACTGGACTACCAGAGGACAAGAGCTAACCACACCTTTGGCAGGTAACTCCCTCCAGGAGCTATCTCTAATAAGCAATCAAGGACCCATCCCATGACTCACAGAGTGATTTCAGCCCATTGTGAGATGCTCCGCCCAAGGGGAGGAGCCAAGCATTCCCACCCGGATATCATCTGGGATTTGGGACAGCACAGGGAGCCCTTACCCACTGGATTCCCTGAGGACAAGAGCTCCCAGACCTTTCTACAGGATCACTGCTTCAGTGACCCAAGACCACTTCATCTGGTCTTGGCTGCTACCACCACCCTAACCAACAGGGTTTCAGGTTGTATTATTCCTTTTATTTTATTTTTTTAAATTCATTTTATTTTATTTTATTTTACTTCACTTTATCTTTTTATGTTATTTTATTCTACTCCATGTTATTTCGTTTTATTCTACTTTATTTTACTTTATTTTATTTTATTTTACTTTATTTTATTTCATTTTACCTTTTTTTCTCTTTTTCTCCTACCCAATTGTATTTCTGACTATTAAATTGTATTTCTGGAGTCTCACTGGTTCTGCTTTCAAACCAGCAACCACTGCGCTGCTGAGGAACAACCAAGTATGGGATTTTTCGTGGATTTTTCGTGGATTTTTCACAGATTTGGAGCTGGCTTTCTCGGCATAACGGTAACAGAGCGGGAAGAGGGAAATGGAAGCTGGAATCCAAAGGTGGAATCCAAGGCTGGAATCCAAAACCGGAATCCAAAGCCAGAATCCAAAGTGGAATCCAGGCTGGAATCCAAAACCGGAATCCAAAACCGGAATCCAAGGCTGGAACCCAAAGCCAGAACCCAAACCTGGAATCCAAGGCTGGAATCCAAGGCTGGAACCCAAAGCCAGAACCCAAGGAATGCGGTGGCACTCACCTTGTAGGAGACCTTGACCACGGAAGGAGCCCATTTGTCAAACTCGTAGGCCCAGTTGGACAAAGTCCTGGCAGGGGGGGTGGAAAAAAAAGAGGTGGAAAGGGTGGGAATCTGGGAGAAGGTCGGGGCTGGGAGAAGGGCAGCTGGGTGAGATTTTATTTTTTTTTTTTTTTCCCCCCTGGGTGACTCACGAGAGCGGGACGATGATGAGGAAGGGGCCGTTGATCCGCTTGTGCTCCATGAGGTACGTGATGAGGGCGATGGTCTGGATGGTCTTCCCCAAGCCCATCTCGTCCGCCAGGATCCCGTTGAGGTTGTTGTTGTAGAGGGACACCAGCCACTCCAGGCCTTTGATCTGCGGGGAATGAGGAGGATGAGGATGGGAAATCCCTGCCCGGGAAAGCGCCAACCAGCTCGGTAACGAGGCCAGGTTAATTATTCAGAGTAATCTGGAGGAATTGGGATATTCCATGGGTGCACAGGATGATGGGTTTGGCTTTCAGCAGGGAGGGAGTGAATCCAGCTCTGTCTTCAGAGCTGCAGGGAATGAAGATGAGGATGAGGATGAAGATGAGGATGAGGATGGGGAATCCCGCCTGGGCATGCACCAACGAGCTCAGTAACAAGGTCGGGTTAATTATTCAGAGTAATCTGGAGGAATTGGGATATTCCATGGATTTACATGGTTTGGCTTTCAGCAGGGAATCCAAAGCCGGAATGCAAAGCTGGAATCCAAAGCTGGAATCCAAAGCTGGAATCCAAAGCTGGAATCCAAAGCTGGAATCCAGCTCTGTCTTCACCTCATTATCCCAACTCAGCCTTTGATCTGCAGGGAATGAGGATGAGGATGGGAAATCCCTGCCCGGGAAAGCGCCAACGAGCTCGGTAACGAGGTCGGGTTAATTATTCAGAGTTATCTGGAGGAATTGGGATATTCCATGGATTCACATGGTTTGGCTTTCAGCAGGGAGTGAATCCAGCTCAACATCCCACTCTGTCTTCACCCTCATTATCCCAACTCAGCCCTTGATCTTCAGGGATGAGGATGAGGATGAGGATGAGGATGGGAAATCCCACCAGGGCACGCGCCAATGAGCTCAGTAACGAGGTCGGGTTAATTATTCAGAGTTATCTGAAGGAATTGGGATATTCCATGGATTCACACGATGATGGGTTTGGATTTCAGCATGGAGGGAGTGAATCCAGCTCTGTCTTCAGAGCTGCAGGGAATGAGGAGGAGGATGAGGATGAAGATGAGGATGAGGATGGGAAATCCCGCCCGGGCACGTGCCAACGAGCTCGGTAACGAGGTCGGGTTAATTATTCAGAGTTATCTGAAGGAATTGGGATATTCCATGGATTTACATGGTTTGGCTTTCAGCAGGGAGTGAATCCAGCTCAACATCCCACTCTGTCTTCACCTCATTATCCCAACTCAGCCTTTGATCTTCAGGGATGAGGATGAGGACGAGGATGAGGATGGAGATGAGGATGGGAAATCCCGCCCGGGCACGTGCCAACGAGCTCGGTAACGAGGTCAGGTTAATTAATTGTTAAATAAATAGGTTTTTCCACTTTTTTTTTTCCACTTTTCTCCCAGGAAGTTTTTTCCTGGATTGGCTGGGGGGAGGTTTCACTGTTTCACATTATTAATTCTTTATGCTTGTGGGCACCTTGTTCATTAAATAAATGGTTTTTCCACTTTTTTTCCACTTTTGCTCCCAGGAATTTTTTTCCCAGACCAGCTGGAAGGAGAGTCCATTTGGGTTTCCTTCCCAGAGGAACCCCCTTCAGAACCTTCCACCCAAATTTCCTTTAAACCAGGACACTGAGGCAGAGAAGTTCCCCGAACTGGTTTTTTTCCTTTTTTGTTAAATAAATGGGTTTTTTCCACTTTTCTCCCAGGAATTTTTCTCCCAGACCAGCTGGGGGGAGGTTTCACTGTTTCCCATTATTCATTCTTTATGCTTGTGGGCACCTTGTTCATTAAATAAATGGGTTTTTTCCACTTTTTTTCCACTTTTCTCCCAGGAATTTTTTTCCCAGACCAGCTGGAAGGAGAGTCCATTTGGGTTTCCTTTCCAGAGGAACCCCCTTCAGAACTTTCCTCCCAAATTTCCTTTAAACCAGGACACTGAGGCAGAGAAGTTCCCCGAACTGGTTTTTTTCCTTTTTTGTTAAATAAATGGGTTTTTTCCACTTTTCTTCCAGGAAGTTTTTTCCCAGACCAGCTGGGGGGAGGTTTTACTGTTTCTTTTTTTTTTTTTTTTTTCTGTGGGCATCTGTTCATTAAATGGTTTTTTTTTTCCACTTTTTTTCCACTTTTTTTCCACTTTCTTCCAGGAATTTTTTTCCCAGACCAGCTGGAAGGAGAGTCCATTTGGGTTTCCTTCCCAGAGGAACCCCCTTCAGAACCTTCCACCCAAATTTCCTTTAAACCAGGACACTGAGGCAGAGAAGTTCCCCAAACTGTTTTTTTTTCCTTTTTTGTTAAATAAATGGTTTTTTTCCACTTTTCTCCCAGGAATTTTTCTCCCAGACCAGCTGGGGGAGGTTTCACTGTTCCCATTATTCATTCTTTATGCTTGTGGGCACCTTGTTCATTAAAATAAATGGTTTTTTTCCACTTTTTTTCCACTTTTCTCCAGGAATTTTTTTTTCCCAGACCAGCTGGAGGGGAGGAGCCGTTTGGATTTGCTTTCCAGAGGAACCCCCTTCAGAACTTTCCTCCCAAATTTCTCTAAACCAGGACACTGAGGCAGAGAAGTTCCCCGAACTGGTTTTTTTCCTTTTTTGTTAAATAAATGGTTTTTTTCCACTTTTCTTCAGGAAGTTTTCTCCCAGACCAGCTGGGGGGAGGTTTCACTGTTTTTTTTGTTTTTTTTTCCTGTGGGCATCTTGTTCATTAAATAAATGGGGTTTTTTCCACTTTTTTTCCACTTTTCTCCAGGAATTTTTTTCCCAGACCAGCTGGAAGGAGAGTCCATTTGGGTTTCCTTTCCAGAGGAACCCCCTTCAGAACCTTCCACCCAAATTTCCCCCAAACCAGGACCCTCCTCACCACCCATTACCTCCATCCCACGCTGCACCCCCAGCTCCTTATCTCACCACCCCACCCCAAAATCTCCCTTATCTCCCCTGGCAGCCCCGTTATCTCTGATGTTCCCCCCCAGACACACCTGGTACTGCTTGAGGACCCCGTTGACCATCAGGGCCGACTGCTTGTCCACGCGCTCGGTGACGGCGTGAGCCACGGCGTAGTAGGACTGGAGCCCCCGGGCCAGCGCCTGCGACACCCCGTACTCGTCATCCACGTCCTGCTTGGCGTTCCTGCCCCGGAAAACCGGGAGAAAACACCTCAGAGCAGGCCAGGGGGAAAGGGTTGGAATGGGGTGGGAGGGAAGGAATGGGAAAAATGGGGGAAAAATGGGGGAAAATGGGATGATGGGTGAGGGGAGGTGTAGCCCTGGTTGGTGTTTTAGTTTTATAAAACTCTGTTTTTGGTTTTATGAAACTCTTTTCCTAGAGTTTTCTGTCCAAAAACCCATTTTCCTAACTGTAACCTTTGTTCAAATTCTTTTCCCTAAGTGGGCGTCCCCTTTGCTGCCCCTCTAATTTAACCAATGTAATTAAAAAAGTTTTGTCCACCCCATACTCATCCTCCACGTCCTGCTTGGCGTTCCTGCCTCGGAAAACCGGGAGAAAACACCTCAGAGCAGGCCAGGGGGAAAGGGTTGGAAATGGGGTGGGAGGGAAGGAATGGAAAAATGGGGGAAAAATGGGGGGAAAATGGGATGATGGGTGAGGGGAGGTGTAGCCCTGGTTGGTGTTTTAGTTTATAAAACTCTGTTTTTGGTTTTATGAAACTCTTTTCCTAGAGTTTTCTGTCCAAAAACCCATTTTCCTAACTGTAACCTTTGTTCAAATTCTTTTCCCTAAGTGGGCGTCCCCTTTGCTGCCCCTCTAATTTAACCAATGTAATTAAAAAAGTTTTGTCCACCCCATACTCATCCTCCACGTCCTGCTTGGCGTTCCTGCCTCGGAAACCGGGAGAAAACACCTCAGGGCAGGCCAGGGGGAAATGGGGAAATGGGGTGGGAGGGAAGGAATGGGAAAAATGGGGGAAAAATGGGATGATGGGTGAGGGGAGGTGTAGCCCTGGTTGGTGTTCTGGTTTTATAAAACTCTGTTTTGGTTTTCTGGAACTCTTTTCCCAGGGAGTTTTCTGCCAAAAACCCCACATTTTCCTAACTGTAACCTTTGTTCAAATTCTTTTCCCTAAATGGGACTCATTCTTGATGCCCCTCTAATTTAACCAACATAATTAAAAAAGTTTTGTCCAACCCATACTCATCCTCCACGTCCTGCTTGGCGTTCCTGCCCCGGAAAACCGGGAGAAAACACCTCAGGGCAGGCCAGGGGGAAAGGGGGAAATGGGGTGGGAGGGAAGGAATGGGAAAAATGGGGGAAAAATGAGGGAAAAATGGGGGAAAAATGGGGGAAAAATGGGGGAAAATGGGGAAAATGAGGAAAATGAGGGAAAAATGGGGGAAAAATGGGGGAAAATGGGGGAAAAATGGGGGGGAAAATGGGGGAAAATGGGGGGAAAATGGGGGGAGAAATGGGGGAGAAATGGGGGAGAAATGGGGGAAAATGAGGGAAAAATGGGGGAAAAATGGGGGAAAAATGGGGGAAAAATGGGATGATGGTGAGGGGAGGTGTAGCCCTGGTTGGTGTTTCAGTTTTATAAAACTCTGTTTTTGGTTTTATGAAACTCTTTTCCTAGAGTTTTCTATCAAAAACCAGCATAACCAGCATAATTAAAAAAAGTTTTGCCTTTCCTTCGCCAATTGAGTTGCTCTCTGTAAAATAATATTATTAAACAAAAAAAATTACCAAAATAAACAAAAGTCATTATTGACCCTCTGAAGTCAAAGTTTGCCCGTCCTTGTGGTCTTTAACAAGGTCAGGGAAATATTTTCCTGGAGGAAAATATGAGATAAAGAGGGGGAAGGAGGAAATATCCCTAATTTTTCTTGGGGGAAGAGGAATGGGGGAAAAATCCCAAATGTTTCTTGGGGGAAGGGGAAATTGGGAAAAATCCCAAATGGTTCTCATTGTAAAAACAGATGAGATGGAAGACAAAGTGATCCTGAGATGGAAAACGTGGATAAGAAGGGGGGATCCCTGTTCCTCACGGGCAGAAACGGGAAAATAAAGGAGGAAAAAGGGAGATGATTTGCGTTTTTGGGGTGGAAAAAGGGAGGATTGGGGGAATTCCTGGGATTCAGGCCTGGGCCAGGTGGTTTTCCCACCAAAATTCCAGAGGGAATGGCTCATTTTGGGGAGATTTGGGGAAAAAAAATCATCACGGGGCTTTGGGGAATGCTGCTGGGTGAAGCTGGGTGGGGATGGGAAGCTGGAGCAGGAAAATGGAAAATGTTCTCTGTAAAATCATGGATAAAATGGAGTTGTTCTCTGCAAATATATATATATAGATTAAAAAAATTATAAAAATCTAAATAATATATATTAAAAAAAATTCCCAAAAAGCTGGAGCAGGAAAATGGAAAATGTTCTCTGTAAAATCATATATATATATAAATATATATACATATAAAAAGGAAAACGTTCTCTGTAAAATCATACATAAAAATAGAGTTGTTCTCTTCAAAATAATATATATAGATTAAAAAAAAATTATAAAATCTAAATAATACATATAAAAAAATTCCCAAAAGCTGGAGCAGGAAAATGGAAAATGTTCTCTGTAAAATCATATATATAAAAATATATATACAGATAAAAAGGAAAACGTTCTCTGTAAAATCATACATAAAAATAGAGTTGTTCTTTGCAAAATAATATATATATAAGAATACATATATAAAAATATTAATTATACATACAAAAAAATTTAAAAATATTAATAACTTATGTAAAAAAAATTACCCAAAAGCTGGAGCAGGAAAATGGAAAATGTTCTCTGTAAAATCATAGATAAAAACGGAGTTGCTCTCCGTAAAATAAAAGATGTATATATTAAAAAATATATAAAAATATTAATAATATACATAAAAATTTTTTTAAAAGCTGGAGCAGGAAAATGGAAAATGCTCTCTGTAAAATCTTAGATAAAAATTGAGTTGTTCTCTAAAAAAATAATATATATATAAAAAAATATATAAAAATATTAATAATATATACAAAAAAAAATTCCCAAAAAGCTGGAGCAGGAAAATGCAAAATGTTCTCTGTAAAATCATAGATAAAAACGGAGTTGTCCTCTGTAAAATAATATATATATAAAAATATTAATAATATATACAAAAAAAAGAAAAATATTAATAATATATATATAAAAAATTGCCAAAAAAGCTGGAGCAGGAAGATGAAAAATGTTCTCTGTAAAATCATAGATAAAAATGGAGTTGCTCTCTGTAAAATACTATATATACATATATATAAAATAAAGAAATATTAGTAATACACATAAAAATACATAAAATACTAACAAGATATATTAAAAATACATAAAAAACTAATCTATTAAAATAGAAAAATATCGATAATTTATAAAAAAATACATAAAAATACTAATAATATATATTAAAAATACATAAAAAATATGAATAAATTTTTTAAAAATTCCCAAAAAGCTGGAGCAGGAAAACGGAAAACGCTCTCAGTAAAATCATAGATAAAAATGGGAGTTGCTCTCTGTAAAATACTGTATATACATATAAAAAATAAAAAAAATATTAGTAGCATACAAAAAAATATATCAAATATTAACGAGATATATTAAAAATACGAAAAACATGAACAATATATTAAAATATAAAAATACATAAAATACTAAAAAATATATTAAAATACATAAAAACTAATATATTAAAATAAAAAATATCGATAATTTATAAAAAAAAATAAAAATACTAATAATACATAGTAAAAATATATTAAAAAAATTAATATATTTTTTAAAATTCCCAAAAAGCTGGAGCAGGAAAACGGAAAACGTTCTCAGTAAAATCATAGATAAAAAATGGGAGTTCCTCTCTGTAAAATACTATATATATATATAAAAAATAAAAAATATTAGTAACAACATAAAAACTTATAAAATACTAAAAAACATATTAAAATACATAAAAAACTAACATATTAACATAGAAAAATATCGATAATTTATAAAAATATATATAAAAATACTAATAATATATATTAAAAATACATAAAAAATATGATAAATTTTTTAAAAAATTCCCAAAAAGCTGGAGCAGGAAAACAGAAAACGCTCTCTGTAAAATCATAGATAAAAATGGGACTTGCTCTCTGTAAAATACTATATATATATAAAAAAATAAAAAAATATTAGTAATATACATAAAAATCCATAAAATACTAAAAAATATATTAAAACACATAAAAACTAATATATTAAAATAGAAAAATATCAATAATTTATAAAAAATATATAAAAATACTAATAATATATATTAAAAATACATAAAAAATATGAATAATTTTTTTTTTAAATTCCCAAAAAGCTGGAGCAGGAAAACGGAAAACGCTCTCTGTAAAATCATAGATAAAAATGGGAGTTCCTCTCTGTAAAATACTATATATATATATAAAAAAAATATATATATTAGTAATATACATAAAAACATATAAAATACTAACAAGATATATTAAAAATACATAAAAAACTAATATATTAACATAGAAAAATATCGATAATTGATAAAAAATACATAAAAATACTAAAAATATATATTAAAAATACATAAAAAATATGAATAAATTTTTTAAAAAATTCCCAAAAAGCTGGAGCAGGAAAACGGAAATCGTTCTCAGTAAAATCATAGATAAAAATAGGAGTTCCTCTCTGTAAAATACTATATATACATATAAAAAATTAAAAAATATTAGTAACATACATAAAAATAAATAAAATACTAAAAAATACATTAAAATACATAAAAAACAAATATATTAAAACAGAAAAATATTGATAATTTATAAAAAAAATACAAAAAAATACTAATAATATATATTAAAAATACATTAAAAATATGAATAAATTTTTTTAAAAATTCCCAAAAAGCTGGAGGAGGAAAAGGGGAAGGAGGGAGGGCAGGAGGGCAGGAGGGCGGGGCTCACTCGATGATGTGCCGCGCGTCCACCTCCGAGACGTCGTCGCTGTCGGGATCCGGGATCTTCTTCTTCTCCTCCACGGGCAGCGCCGGCTGGGCCGGCTGCGCCTGCTCCTCCTCCTCCTCCTGCCCCCAGGAATTCCAGGGAAAATGGGAAAAATTTGGGGTTTTTTTTCCCTTTTTTTAAAATTCTAATCCAATTCATTCTACCCTGCTTCTTTTATTCCATTTTTATTGGTCAGTTTATCCCATTCCTTACTATTTTTTTCCCTTTTTTGAATTCTAATCCAATTAATTCCACCTTACTTCTTTTATTCTATTTATTTGCCAATTTTTTTCCATTTTTTACTACTTTTTCCCCTTTTTCAAATTCTATTCCAATTCATTCTACCCCACTTCTTTTATTCCATTTTTATTTGTTACTTTATCCGTTTTTTACTATTTTTCCCCCTTTTTAAAAGTCTATTCCAATTAATTCTACCCTACCTCTTTTATTCCATTTTTATTTGCCAGTTTATCCTGTTTTTTACTTTTTTCCCCCCTTTTTTAAAATTCTAGTCCAATTCATTCTACCCTACTTCTTTCTTTCCATTTTTATTGGTCAGTTTATCCCATTTTTTACTATTTTTTCCCTTTTTTTAATTCCAGTCCAATTCATTCTACCCCACTTTTTTTATTCCATTTTTATTTGCTACTTTATCCCGTTTTTTACTATTTTCCCCCTTTTTTTAAATTCTAGTCCAATTAATTTTACCCAACTTCTTTTAGTCACTTTTATTTGTCAATTTTTTCCCATTTTTTACTATTTTTCCCCTCTTTTTAAATTCCAGTCCAAGTAGTTCTACCCTACTTCTATCATTCCATTTTTATTTGTCAGTTTATCCCGTTTTTTACTATTTTTCCCTTTTTTAAAATTCTAGTCCAATTAATTCTACCCCACTTCTTTATTCCATTTTATTTGTTACTTTATCCCGTTTTTACTATTTTTCCCTTTTTTAAAATTCCATTCCAATTAATTCTACCCTACTTCTTTTATTTGATTTTTATTTGCCAGTTTATCCCATTTTTTACTATTTTCCCCCCTTTTCTTAAATTCTAGTCCAATTAATTCTACCCTACTTCTTTTATTCCATTTGTATTTGTCACTTTATCCCATTTTTTCCCTTTTTTTAAATTCCAGTCCAATTAATTTTACCCAACTTCTTTTATTCCATTTTTATTGGTCACTTTATCCCAGTCTTTACTATTTTTTTTCCTTTCTTTTTAAAATTTTAGTCCAACTAATTTTACCCAACTTCTTCTATTTGATTTTTGTCAGTTTATCCCAGTTCTTACTATTTTTCTTCCCTTTATTTAAATTCGAGTCCAATTAATTGTTTAATTTGATTTTTATTTGTCAGCTTATCCCATTCTTTACTATTTTTTTCCCAGTTTACCCTATTCTTTATTATTTTTCCCCTTTTTTTTAATTTTAGTCTTTCCCCTTTTTTTTTAATTTTAGTCCAATTAATTTTACCCTACTTCTTCTATTTGATTTTTGTCAGTTTATCCCGTTTTTTACTGTTTTTTCCCTTTTTTTACATTCTAATTAATTCTTTTATTCGATTTTTATTTGTCAGTTTATCCATTTTTTCCTATTCTTTTTCCCTCTTTTTTTAAATTCTACTCCAATTAATTCTACCCTGCTTCTTTTATTCCATTTTTATTGGTCAGTTTATCCATTTTTTACTATTTTTTCAATTTTTTAAAATTCCAGTCCAATTAATTTTAATCTACTTCTCTTATTCCATTTTTATTGGTCACTTTTATCCCGTTTTTTTCCCATTTTTTTCCCCCTCACCTCCTCCTCCTCCTCGGAGCCGCTCTCCTCGCTGTCGGAGCGCGGAGCCACCTCGTACCTGGGAGGGGAGGAAAACGGGGAATTAATTCCAGATGGGATTTAGCTCTGGTGCCCCCAACATTCCCAACGTTCCCAGCCTCCAAATTCCTCCCTGGGTCCAGCATTCCCAGTTTCCCACTCCCATTCCCAGTCTCCCACTTTCCCATTCCCAATGCATTCCCAGTTTCCTACTCCCGTTCCCAGCATTCCCAGTTTCCCATTCTCAGCATTCCCAGCTTCCTACTCCCATTCCCAACCCCAGAATTCCCAGCTTCCTACTCCCATTCCCAATGCAATTCCAGTTTCCTACTCCCATCCCAGCATTCCCAATTTCCCATTCCTAACACATTCCCAGTCTCCCACTCCCATTCCAATCACAGCATTCCAGTTTCCCACTCCATTCCAATCCCAGCATTCCAGATTCCCACTCCCATTCCCAGCATTCCCAGCTCTGGTATTCCCAGCTGCAGCATTCCCAGCCCCATTACCAGCATTCCAGCTCCCATTTTCCCAGTATTCCCGGCATTCCCAGCTCCCACTTCCCAACATTCCCAGCATTCCAGCTCCCATTTTCCCAACATTCCCAGCATTCCCAGCCCCCATTCCCAGCATTCCCAGCTCCCATTTTCCCAACATTCCCAGCATTCCCAGCCCCCATTCCAGCATTCCCAGCTCCCATTTTCCCAACATTCCAGCATTCCCAGCACCCATTCCCAGCATTTCCAGCCCCCATTTTCCAGCATTCCCAGCTCCCATTTTCCCGGCATTCCCAGCCCCCATTTTCCCGGCATTCCCAGCCCCCGTTTTCCCAGCATTTCCACCCCTCATTCCCAGCATTCCCAGCCCCCATTTTCCCAGCATTCCCAGCCTTCCCAGCCTACCCAGGGTTCATTCCCAGCCCCCA